>JAYMSW010001264.1:0-17203 GCA_036897725.1 Erodium texanum | reverse complement strand
TCCGACCTGCCACCGCGCACCGCCGCATTCCACGACCCTCTAGACGCGAGCCTCCCGGAGCTGAAACTCTCCTCCCTAACAACCTTCAACGGATTCTCCAGCGCCTTCACAATGTACCTCATCACGGGCCGCCTCGCGGGTTTGGGGTTGAGGCAGGACCGGGCCACGATGGCCATGGCCCAGACCTCCTCCAACAAGTCCTCGTCCACTAGGAGAGACGGGTCAACAATCTTCGTGACTTGTTCTTTTTCGTATATGCTGATGTACGGTAGGATCTGGTCCAGCCATTCCTTGGTTTGGGCCTCGCCGGACCCGCTGATCCCGAGCTTGCCCGTTACCAGCTCAAGCAGGACCTTGCCGAAGCAGTACACATCGTGTGCGCACGAAGCGGGTGCTTGTGAACCTGAAGTGGCTTGCTCCGATGACCTGTGAACGTAGTGAAGATGAAAATTTTAACGATGTGTATATGCAAGAGAGCACATTTACGATGCAGTTGAATCGATAACATAAAGGTTTTGGAGTAACATGTCGAGTAATATTGAGTTAAATAACATGTGTTACTAAGTTTCTTTATATCATTGCTTGATTACAGTCTACAGAACAGTTCATTGAACGACTTTTGTTATAATACCGAGAGATCATTGCAAAAAAGTACCTGGTACTATCAGACTTTTTGCAAATCATACCTTCTTTGATAATGGCAAATTTTTGGTGTACTGTGTATTGATTTGTTTTGAAATGACGATTTTACCCTTCAACTTTTAAATAAAAAGTAAAACACACAAAAAAGAATAGAATTTTCACCTCCCTCGAGTCCTTGATTTTCTTCCTTTACAAAAAGGAAGAAAATTAAGGGAGACAGAAATTTCTAGATTTTTTTTTCTTTACTTTTAAGATTTTAGGGGCAAAATCGTCCTTTGAAACAAACAGATAGAAATAGCAAAAAAAAAATATACATATTCAACACATTTTTTGCCATGATAAAAGAAAGAAGGCTATGATTTGCAAAAAGTAAATAGTAAAGGGACTTTTTTTGCAATTATCGCTAGTACTAACAATGTCTTAAGCTTTCAACTTAACAAAAGTTTCATGAACTCTAAACTAAATATAGAGTAGAGAACTTACTGTGGCAACCGCAACAATCTGGTGATCATGCTCTGATGAGTGTCGCCTTCTTGAGTACAAACCTCGCTCAAGCTTCCTAATCGCACTTCAAATTTATCATCGAGAAGTATACTACTCGCTTGAACATCTCTTCAATAACCAAAACCCGAAATCAATATCAATAACCATAAATTCTTGAAATGCAAAAGTGTAAGCTTTCATTGCAGTGATAGAGTTACGAGAAATTGATCTTAACGTTACCTGTGAACAAGTGGTGGAGCACATTCATGATGAAGATAGGAAAGACCCTCAGCGGCTCCTGAAGCAATCTTCAGCCTCGTGATCCAATCCAAGGACTGTAAGCTATCGTCCTCCAAATTAGCTTTCCTGAACAAAGACCTCGACAAGTCTCCATTTGGCATGTACTTGTAAACCAAGAACTTCACATTCTCGTTCTCCCAACAGTGCCCCAAGAGAGGCACGAATCTTGGATGTGAAACCTTACTGAAGAACTCGAGTTCTAGTCTGTGTGCTTCGATTGAGAGCTGATCAAGATGAATCCTTTTGATGGCCACGAGAGTCCCATTTTCAAGAACACCTCGAAACAGATATCCTGAGTGCCCACGCTTGATGAGGTTCTTATCATTGAAGTCGCTTGTGGCTTGGACGAGTTGCTTGTATGTAAACACATCTCCGAGACTTGAGAAGTGGATAGATACTTCGTGAGTTGGTTGGCTTGGGCCAGTAGGAGCTCGGGCCACGCTTAGCCCTTTTTGATTCGTAGTGTTTCTCTTTCTAATGCAAAACAAAAGGCATACCACTATAATGATGATCAATACAAATCCGCCCAAAACTCCAAGCATCATCCATTTTCTTTGACTTTTCTCAGAATCGTTTGCTGAAGGAGGTTGTGATGAGTTTGTAACTCCAAAATCATCGAAAACAATCCCAATCCGATCATAGAACGATGCACATTCTGCTGAGCTTCTCTGTTGTGGCAAGCTCCGGAGGCAATTGCTTCCTAGAGACGTGTTAAGTGCATAGACCGGGACCTTGCCTTGGAAGTAATTTCCAGACAGATCAATTGAACCGAACCTTCTCAGTACGGGCGTGAGAGGGCCATAGAACAAGTTCTGAGAAGCATTCAACACAGTGAAACTTGTATTAGCACTCATGCTAGAGTTAGGGAGGGCTCCAGTGAAGTTATTGCTGGAGATATCAAGAAAGCTCAACTCCGGCATAGACCATAACACAACAGGGAGGACTACGGTGAATCAATTTTGTTGAAGTGACACAAATTGTAACAAAGATGGCGTGGGGAAGACATTGTCGGGCAACAACCCGTCAAGCAAATTGTTCCCAAGAATCAATCTTTTCAAGTTCTTTAATCCTCTTAAGTCGCTTGGTAATGACCCGGATAAGGAATTGAAGCTGAGGTCAAGGTCAGTGAGCTTAGCAAGGTCACAGAGCTGTGGAGGTATCGAAGAAGATAGACTATTGCCAGAGAGATTCAGGTACTGGAGATTTGAGAGGGTTCCGGTTCCAGGAGGGATTGACCCGGATAAGAAATTTGAGGACATGTCAAGAACCGAGAGATTCCCAAGAGAGGTGAATGAGGATGGGATTGACCCGGTAAGCGAATTCTGAGAGAGATCAAGAACCGAGAGGCTCGTTAATGTACCCAAACTCGAAGGAATGATCCCAGTGACAGTGTTATCAGATAAGTAGAGGGTAGTCAGATTGGTCAAGTTCCCAAGAGTCCAAGGAATGGCACCGAATATGGAGCAAGAACGGAGATCAAGGACTTGCAAAGAACCAAGCTGCAGGCCAAACCAGTCCGGGATTTCCCCTGGGAGAGCAAAGTGGGAAGCGTTGAAGGAAGCCAAGAGGGTCAAATTCACAAGAGCACTAACCGAGAATTGTGGGTTTCGACCACCAATTCGAGTCCTCCTGAACCCAGAAAGGTTGAGCCCTATGACTCTCCCGTTTGAGCAATTGACTCCATTCCAGGCCGTGCAAGGGTCAGCCTTTCTGGGCCAATCCTTGGTCCTCAGACCCAGCGAGGATCTGAGCTGGAGTAGAGCTGCCCGTTCAGTGGGCGAGCTCAGTGGCTGCAACTGCTGGAATGTATACTCGAACAGCAACAAGAACAGGAAAGCAAAACACACTATGCTTTGTTGACCCACCACCACCATTGCTCATCAATTCATCAACAGCAATCCAAAGATTCCCAAACCCAATCACAAATCGTTCTAGTTCTACACAAAGCAAGATTCTTTATCACAATCAGAAACTCCAAACACCCAAAATGCCCAAAACACAGGAAACTGCAATCTTTTTTCTCCAACAAGCAGCAAACAAAAACATTTACCTCAATGAATCTCAATCATGGAACTTCATATAATCAAATTGATACTTGCTCCTCCTCCTCCTCCTTCTTCTACATTGACCCAAAGATCCCCAATAGCAAATGGTTCTAGTTCTACACAAAGCAAGCTTCTTTATCACAATCAGAGACTCCAAACAACAAAATTCCCAAAACCCAGAAAAATTCAATCTTTTCTCTCCAACAAGCAGCAAGCAAAGCACAAACTTTCTCTCTCTAGAAGCAAAAAGGGACAAAGAAGAAGAAGAAACACTAACCTCAGTGATTCTCAATCACAGAACTTCCAAAATCAACTTGATACTTCCTCCTCCTTCTTCTACACTGTTGGAGACAAATGAAATCTGTATCACTTGTCTTCTTCCTCTTCTCCACCTCTTCAGAAGTGAGAGAAAACCCCAAATTAATAGCAAATAAATAACGAGTTTTTAATATCAACAAGAAACAAGAAGGAAAAATTGAAACTTCGGATGCGGTCAAAGGCTGACCATTGATAGAGAATGCATCAAAACCTATCACAATCAGTGTCGTCTACACGTACCGGAGATTGGTCTGACGGAGAATCGACTCCGGCGCCGGTGGTCTGGTTTGACCTCCACTAATCCCGCCCAATCCCACCAAGCTCTCTCTCCCCTCTCTCTCAAAAATGCGTTCTTTCTCTCTCTGAAATGGGCTATGGTTCAAGATTCAAGTGAATATGCATATATTGGTCTTGTCTCTCAATGGTGGCCAAATCTGAGTTCATTTCCAATGACATTATTGGAAACATATGCTCTATTTATTACCAACAATGATTCAATGTAATTGCATTAATTCTAAAAAACAGTTAAAAAGATGTATAGTGTGACACTTGTTACAATATTCAAACTTGTCATAATATACTTTATAAATCAAATGGGGTAACCTTTATTACAGGTCCACCAACACACCAAGAAGGTGAAGATGATGATAGTAACCTTCAATTTTGTTCACTCAAGAACCAATGTAGAAGGAGAGAGAAAGTGAAGCACATCTTGTTGGTCAAAGCAAAACTTTCCTTTCCTTTCCTTTCCTTTCTTTTCTTTTCTTGAGTAGATGAATCATGTTGAGTGGATCATATCTCATACAACACTTACCATAACAATAGTAGTGGTTACTTGGAGGAAATGACCAGATCAATTGAACCCTAAATGAATATAGTAAGTAGAGAACACCTAGTGGGGAGTAGTAGTAATATATTTATTTGCCTTCTTCCAAACCCTACTTTCATTGAGTGGGTTATGTGTTTTTGTTATTTATTAGTTGTCATTTGTTTTTCCTGTATTAAATACTCTAATGTATGTGTTTGTTCCATGTTCGGTTAGGTCTGATTGTTAAATAATACACAGGTTATATGTATTTAAGGTTGATTGTAGGAATTATTCTTCACAGTTAATCAGAAGGTGTAATATTACAGTCTTATACGTTCAATAATCGACACATATATGATAATAAGACATCAAATGTAGATTGAATTGTGTCTATTAATTTATGCTTTCTCTCACTCAAGACTCAAATCACACCATGATATTAAATGAGCATGTTTGTTTACAAATTTCTGTGATGCCTTGGGCTGGTTAAAGTAAGGTTTAGGGATCAGAGAGCCACATACATCTCCTGCAATCTGATTAGATTCTGCATTAACTTGTCTGACTAAACAGTTAAGCACTGTACTTTCCATCTCATTAGCAACATGATTAAGAAACTAATAAAAACAATATAAAATACAAATAAGAACACCTAAGCTGAGTTTCTGCATGTGCACTTGTTTGCTGCATCATCTGTGCTCCACTAAGTCCTCACACTTTCAGAAGATTTTATACCAAAAGTGATCCAAATGTTGCACTTAAAAAAGAGCTCTTGGATGTGAATGAACTAGCACTCTATATCACATGTATTAAATATCAATCATGATAATATATGTATTAATTATTGAACAATACAGACTCTATACTTATAAGTGAGAAATAATTGGTAATTAATTTTGGATAAGCATAATTTACGTATAACCAGACTTAGACCATATAACACAACAAACACATACATAGAACTTCTAATATCACACAAACAAATAATAACTGAAAAACAATAAATAGTAAATATTTATTATCCCCACCAATATCTGAATATAGACCATCAGAAAAAAGAAAATGAAAACTTCCTTGAGATGATTAGCATCTAACATGTATATGATAAATTACATTTTGGGGATGATTAGGTTGAGATGATTTTGGTGATAAAAGGGTAATTAGCAACAACAACAAAAAAAAAATATTAATGTCTTTATGTATTTAATGTTATGTGGCTTGTTTGGATTCCACAGCCAAACATGAGGCATGGTGGCAAGTCACAACCACATTCCTATTTTATATCCCCCACTCACATGCACCCACAAGTTCATGACTTGCATTACCACTTCTTAATTAAACAAATTACACTATTTAATTAAACCATTGCTTTCAATCCTCTTTCCTAGTTAAAGATGAATTGGATAATAGTTAACCAGAGTGTCATAGAGAATTTGGTTGAATTAAAATGATTTATTTGGTCTAATAATCATATGTTTAGATTCCTGATCTGATAACCGAGATTTAAATCATGATTACTTTACAAAATTATCCACATACCTATAACTAATCATATCACGCAATGGAGACAAGTTTGATATTGAACACTTCCATTATTAAGATCATGAAGAAGAAATTAATTGACAATGAAGAGAAGTGGTGTCAATGATTGGGACATTTTTAAGTTCATGAAACCCTAATCATTACTTTCTTCATCCTCCTTGAACTCCACTTAGCAAACATGTCACAGAAGATTTAGTATAAACTAAAAGATTTTGAGACTACTAAAACAAAAATCAAACTCGAAAAACAATTATTTCCCTAAAAAAAAATATATCTAAAATTTGTTTACCTCTTATCGTTCGTGAACTTAGAATCTCATTGTCTACAAAAATTATTACCGTTCAAATCTATCTGGTAAAAAAACTGTTTAAGATTAGGGTTCGGGTGTGCCTCAACCATATATGTTTTGAAATCCTCGACCTAATGAAACATTTATCGATTTTTTGTCCGTGGATGTAACCAACATTAAAACATAAATATATGTTTGTTTATTTTACATCCACCTTCTTCTAACAGTTATATCAACCTCAATATCTTCGAATTTTCAAATTTATTGTCGAGACAAAGACATGGCACTCAACTGTTATGATGACATATTCACAAAAAAGACCAATCGGCTCCCTCTCCATCTCTCACCAAGTACGATCCTCTTTAGCTTCTTCGGTTATGCTTGAAAGATCCATAACTTGCCCATCTACCAAAACACATTATTCTTCAAACCCTAGAAGAAAATGTACACTACAATAACTTGATTGCACAATAATTGTAATAATTATTATTACTAGAAAAAAAATGGTAGATAACTATCGTTAACTATACGTACTTTTTCGATTCGTTTCTTTAAGAGCATAAATTGAACTGTCACATAGTTTGTATATAACATTTCAATGGTCGAGCTAGCTTTTTTAATGAGAGGGCATCAATAACCGTTCACTAGTTCAACTCGAGGAAGTCCAAGTCATGTCTCCTTCTGGGGGGTAGAGCCTTGTTTCTTTTTTGTATCAGACTCGACAATCCCTTCCCCTTTTTTATTAATGTATTTATCTTCTTTTTGATTAATAATAAATAACATAAAAAAAATATTAATATCGCATGAAAAAAATGATTAACTATAAAAAAAACTGTGACATCAACGTTTCATATTTAAAATTATTGTATTATTTGATATATCAACTAAGTCTTGATGATATCCATAAAAAAAAAGTAATATCTCCATAATTACAATAATATCGAAATTTCAACCAAACTACAATTTCTCATCCATTAATCTACTATAGTTATTTTTTTTTTCCATCAAATTCAATTCATGCATGATAATACAAGTTTTTTTTTTTTTTTTGGAGAAAATAATACAAGTTAAAACTAATTAAGAGTGATAAATAGATATACTTTTTTTAAATTCTTAATAGTGATGGATAGAAGAAGACCATAACTAAAGATTATCTACAATTTATCATTATTTATACTATTCCTGACTCCGTCAAAGTTACCGTTGGTCGTTGTACACAATCATCCTGAAAATGATTTGACATTCAAGTATTTATTGCATCATAATTGACATTTGACGAGTACCTTTGGTGACAATTCCTTGGAATACAAGCAAATAAACTCGGTCAATTTCAGATTATTCGATAATGATATATTCTAACCACTATTTAGTCATTTAAAAGTGATTGTTAATGGTCATATAAATCCATTTTATAGTCTTAAGTCACTATAAATATTTTAACGAGGCTTAAATGGGATTGGGAGCTCTTCTCCATAAACGACCTTGGGCCTTGCTGAAGTAACACCCATTCATCAAGTTGAGCCCACTTTGATTTATTTGGGCCTTTGTTCTATGATTCAAAGAATGTTGGGCCTAAATTTAAATGATCTGGAGTTTTGGGCCCAGTCCAATTTCCAATATTCTCGTCACAAATTTTAAAACTAGATTTATTACATCAGGTAGAATATATCGTAATTAAAAAGTTAATTTTGTTAATCAAATATTTCTTTTTTTGTCTATATCACATGCATGTTGGTATGAGTGTCAGGCTTAACACGTAGGTTGTGGGATTTCGAGACCTGGATTAAGATAACATAGATGAGAGTAGGTGAGAGAGAAATTAAAATTCAATATTATATTAAGACTCGATTTACTTAAAAACTCGAACATATAAATAGAAATTATAACTATTATTTATGTTGATATTATGATTAGCATATATTCGATATAAAACTCTAACAATCTTATTTATATTCTACTTGTTGCTCTAATGATTATTAATGTGGGTTCTCTGTTTAAAAAAAAAGAGAACAAGAACTAGACCAAAACTTCTGACTTGTAATGAAATGGCGCAACAGTCACTAAACAAGCTCATGTCCCACAAAATCTTGGTCTCCATCCTTAACAACTCCAACATAGGACACAAAGTACATTAAAGCCACCAAAATCTTCATTAAACTTGCCTTAAAAAGACATGTGTCCATGTTGTGCAATAAACCCAAAATCTTGATCTTCCTTTCTTTTTCTTTTTTTGGTGCCAAACCCCATTTCCTATCCTCACCTTATGCTTCATCCTAAAATCTTATTATAATATTATTTTTATGTTATTTATTATTATCAGATTTATTCCTTATCAACTTAGAAGAGAATCAATAACAATATCGAATTCGATCTATGTATATTCTTTATATTTGGACAAATATGCAATCTCAATACCTTTTGCGGCTAGTGTGGAACCAACCGGCCTAGTTTTTGGGTGGTGGACTTTTTTATTTGTCCCTATAAAGATGCAGATTCTCTCTCCATTGTCCTCAAGAAGGGTTAATCGAGAAAGAGGAGAGCCCGAAAGGATTATCGATGTTATATATTGGACGTTGAGAGAGCACTTGATCATAGATTATATACTCTAATATGATTTCAGTCTCAATATTGTATGTCATGTTCCATATCATGTTACTGATGGATAGATATTTAGTACCATACCTAATAGGTTAATAGAACACATATTTTCATATGTATGTCTTATCCATTTACGTGTATCTGACAGTCTGAAGATTAAGTCGATTCCACTGATGAAGTCTACTTTACATTGGACCAGTGAGAGACCCTAGGTTTCTCCAACTTGTGCAGAAGGACCACTCGCGGGGAATCCACGGATACTACGTTCCATTGACTATATGAAAATGGAGTGACAATGATTCCACGTATCAGCAACATAAGCATCAAACTTTTTATAGTTCTTTCTTTAATGTTGTTTTTTTCTTACAGATTCCTAGAAAAGCAACATAAGTTGTTTTCAGCAATGACTATCGGTATCTCCCGACCACGACCTCGTGCAACTTGACATCAAATGGTCCACGGTTCCAAGTTCTGGTCATAAAATGACATACCGACAATGTCGTTTTATGTATTAGGATGCAAAATATATCCTCACTTGATAAACATTTAATAAATGCTTTTCTTGTTAGTTTAAACTTTCGAGCGGATAGAACGTAATATAGTATCAAAACTTCAAATTTAACTTGTAGTCTTAGTGTTGTAACAAGTTTACAAGAACGATGATCATACGAACCAAACAATAAACGTAAAACAATCACAGGAAGACTCAAGGTTTACGTATTTCATTAACAACGATGCTAACTATATATGACCACGTACCCCTCGCTAATACACATTTATACCGATCCCAACCTTAACTGAAACCCTAAGACTACAATATATCATACTAGGTCCAGTTCAGAAACAAAACTCAACTCGTGATATATATCGGTTGGATCAGGAGTCACCGTGCACCCCTCGTAACCCTAAGGCACATTTATACTAATCCCAACCCTAACAGAAACCCGAAGACTGTAATATATCAGATTAGGCTCGAAACAGAAACCAAACCCTAACTCGTCATATATTGCCTGGATCAAGGTCACTTTGCGCCCTCGGACCCTCAAACCGAGGCTTTCGTCCCAAGTTTCGACCTGCTAAAGATCAAATAGACAACCGTTTTATGCCCTAACAGTTTCCAATCAGCATCAATTCAAAACATATTTTTAACACCCGCTAAGAACTTAGCGTGACATGTATAGTTCATTGCACTACACGCACATCAAATGATAATAAGTAGTAAGTACAATGCTCATCGACATATTCAAATGAGAAGCTTACACAATACATACTCAAAGAACCCGAAGCCTCGCATCTAATCATTTCGTAAACGACTTTTCGGAGGACGATAAGGGTTCTTTGGCACTTGCAGGGCCAGTCAAAGAGATTCTATGTCCATGGCATTATATATTTGCAGAGGTTCATCATCATCGTGAACAAGTGTGACGAAGAAGCGATATAGCATGATCCAAATCTTTCTTTCCTTATAACCAGACAAGTGGTCGGAACATGATCTTTGTGAACAAACATATCCAATGCCTATGATGTTTTTGTGTACCTTGTGATACTTTGCTTTTGTCGTTGTTTGTGTTTCAGAGATTATCCACTACATTGCTCCACAATAATTCAATACCCTTTTCGTATTTTAGATCCTATGAGTACGAAAAATATATATCCGTATATATGATGCCAAATTGCCGATCTTTCATAGTCATGTTACAATAATGACAAGCATGGTTTTGAGCAATGACATGTAGCTTTTCCCGAATACATAAATGACATCAAAGGGAACGAATCAACCTTAGATCATATTCCGATAGTTTCAAGGACAAGAACATGTTTGATTAGGAGATGAGGCTCCGTTGTGATAAACGTTAGAAAAGAAAAAAAAATATACTGTTCAGTACGAACGAACAAGAACATATTTATATACATTCACGAACAAAAACATGTCAGTTGAAGAAGTTTAGAATTGATTCAAAACATATTTAACAGATTCATGTCCTCGGAACTTTGTATACTCTTAACGTGTATGTATAGAAGTCTAATCATTTGTATACTCTTAACGTGTATGTATAGAAGTCTAATCATTGTATGGACAACTGAGCCAGCTAGAGTTTTGTCCGAGTGTATTTTTTTGTCATGAAAACCAAAGAAGATTGTTGTGTAAGGCACTGTGGCGCATACGTGAAAGTGTAAGTGATATCATTGGGACTCATTTGTGTGGTTTTGAGCAAAAGTGTCCGAACAAAAAAGACCCTCTCCTTGCAAGGAATATAAACAGCTATAGGGTAAAATCCGAATCAAATCTCAAACACAAGAATTGAAGTTTACCTTAGAGCATTCCAACACAATCGAAAACCGCAATTTTGCTAGTGAACCGCCCAGTTGGCCAAGCAAACGGTTGGCTAGGTATGGGCCTGTTGGCGGAGAACAAATCAGATTCTGATATCATATTAAAACCGACTCGTTTAAGAATTTGAATCGATAAGTGAAAATCTGAATTTATTATTTAAACTATACTGTAAATTACATCTATTCGATATAAGATTCTAACAACTCTTCTATACCGTTTTAGTTTTTCAATGTGGACCGAAGACTCATACGTGGATACATATCAGCCTCAAAAACCCTATGAGAGACTATACCCATTTGTTCTTAGATTCATTTTTTTGTGCGCCAACTGGAACTACCCCACATAAATATACCTTCCAACATGCTTATATAAAGACCAACATTTAGACTTCTCTCAACCCATCTCCAAGCCTTCCCTTTCTCAGTCCAAAACTTCCATCCAAATATATATAGTTCTTCAAGGAACTAATGGCATCGATGTCTTCTCGGGGTTCAGGCTCATGGACCGCTCAGCAGAACAAGGCATTCGAGAGGGCACTGGCAGTGTACGACAAGGACACACCCGATCGTTGGTACAACGTTGCGAGGGAAGTTGGTGGGAAAACTCCGGATGAGGTGAAGCGGCACTACGAGGTACTTGTGGAGGATGTCAACCACATCGAGTCCGGTCTCGTGCCCTTTCCCAACTACAAGGCTGCTTCTTCAGCTTCCATCACTCAGGAGAAAAAAAGGTATATAGTACTTTTCGTATAAAAATATATCCTTACGATGAAAATAAATAACTAATCAACACTGTTAAATCAATACCTATACATAGAGTTTTTGTATCAACTCAAAAGTCCTACACTAAGTGATCTTATGTTACGTAGGTATATGTACGTACGTATATTATAAGTTGACATTGACAACAATGTCACGATCATCTCTCTGTCTCCTAAGATTCGCAACTAATCATCACTAACTCACACTTTTTGTCTCACGAGGCCTTGCCAAAGGAACATCAAATAGAAATTCATGATATACTATATATATCTGATCGAGTGAATTGTTTATTTTATGGTTATCGGAATTTGAATCCTGATATCTGCTTTATATTGTGTTGTCTGATCCGATTTAATTGTTATACAATATACTGGATATCGTATTTAACACATGAATCAGCTGATAGATTGTGGGTTAAAGTCAGACACCACCTTTTTTTTCTTCTTTATCCCATATTTACTCGATGCGACACATAAACTGATAAATCTTGATTTCTTACTTAATGCAGGATGAAAAATATGAAGCTTCGTTGAATTTCTACAAAAGTGTACCATCACCGTCATCATCAATAAAGATCGAACAATTCATCTACGTTGTTTTAACTAGTACTACGAATAGTAGTACTTTCATTCCTAGTTCTTAAGTTGCTTATAACTTATAAGGTAGTTGTCGTGAAATATATAGTAAGCAAGAATCAAAAGGGCCTATATGTGGTTCTATGATGTTAATTTCAATGTGTTATTCTGAAATTAATCTTCTGATAGATATGTTGATGAATCAGATCTTTTGTGTCAATTATGTTGATAAATCAGTATTTATTTTCCGATTTATAAATTATACATGATTGTAAACGTACCTAAATTATACACACATGATACAGATTAAACTTATGTGAAACATAAATAACCTGGCCTTATTAGGTACCTTCCATTTCATAGTTAATTACCACTTTACCACTTCTTTATATAAAGTCTCTGTCATGTCCTAATCTTTCACTCATATTCTTCCATATATACTCCAATTTCTTTCAGAACTATAAGTATATGTTAAAAATGGTCAACAGTGTGAGAATCTACCAGGCCCTCTTGCATGGGTCATGAATTTACCTACCATGCATGCACGTAATTACATACATATCTTTAAAAAAATAAATAAAGTTACATATATATCTTGAAGTATATTGAATCCATTATCAGAATTAAATATTACGATAAGAGGTTGATATGTTAGTTATCTTGAAGTTACGATAAGAGGTTTACATACATAATAAGAATTAAATCTATTTATAAAAGATATAAGATCATATCTAACTAGGTAAATCACTATTTTTTTTTATCATTGGAGCAGACTAGATGTATTAGTCAACTTTCTAATTGACTTAATTCATGCACTTATACTACATATGTCAAATATAATAATTTGTTAAGTCAAATTTTTGTTTGACATATTTGGAACTTCGTAGACTTTGTTCCACCATAGAAAAGAGAGAGCTCAACTACTACGAGCTTTACATTGTTCATTTATATTAAATATGATAATCCTTTCTCGTGGCCGATCTAATGATCACTATATATTGAGCTTATTAGTTTTTTTTTTTTTCTTTTGCAGAAAGTATATGATGATATTGTGTTTGATACAAAAGTCTGTAACAACATGATAGGTAAGTTTTAATTTTATATATGTATATATTAATAATGTCTAACATTTACAATATGTGAATCTAGTCACTTTTGAATAAATGTTTATTTTTTTTTAATTTATGACTTTCAAATTATAGATGGGAAACAAAATTGTCAATTATCATTGCATCAACCTTTGGATCCTAAAACAGCAACACCAATCCTTTTCTATATTTTGTTTCTGGAATATTAACTATACTCTAATCTAATGTATACTGTACTTCTTTTTCTTTTTAATCTTAAAAGTTAACACATGTTCATAATAAATATGTCTATTTTTACCGTATTTCTTAAATACCCTTTTTTTCCCGATGCTTTTCGATACACTACGATAATTTCCGATGCATTTATTTGTGTGCACATCACATACGATTTTTGTATGGCTGTTTCTTTTTTTGTAATATTTTTTTTTTCCTTTTTTAAGTTTGAAGATAAGGTATGGTATTAATTGAGTGAGTTGCCTGGAATTGTTGATATTAATGTGGTATTCTTGACATATATAAAAAGTGTTAAGGGTATATGTGACAAAACAACAAAGATCGACATAATTCTGAAGACGGTAAGTTTAAAAATAAATTAAATAGAAAGTATAACTCCGAATATAGCAATATTAAAACTCGACGAGTCAGGTTTTGACAAGGACTATACAAGTAGCTTTGAAGCTCCCTCATTAGGAAAATAATGTCGAGTTTATTACACGACAAATTTGATAAAAATTATTTGCAGAGACAGTATTATTTATTTATTACACAGAGAGACAGTATCATTTATTTATTTTGTTACCATTGCTCTCTCTCTTATTTAATATGTACCTGCTCAAACAACAATATCCAGCTACTTGATAGACAATGGAGTGATATTTTTATACACATTGGACCCAACCCAATTAATACTAATCCATAATTAAAGTCTCAAAATATTTATCGTATAACAATAATATTTATATCGAGTTTATGGAAATTATTTTTCTTTCTTATGAGGGATTAAATTTAGGTGATGATAATATTGTTATTTGTAATTATTTGTCTTGTTACTTTTTGTTGTTGTATTTTTAAATGCGTTATTTACAGTTGTTTGTCTTATGTTATCTATATATGTGTGCGTTTGATATACCATCTTATCTCGATCTGATTGCTAAGAGGTGAGCACGTTATGTTCATCTAATACTAACCGTAATAATTATAGTATGAAATCTATAATATTACTCAAAGTATGTAATGTTACCATTGTATCGTATACATGATTCATACCTAATATATATTTATATTAAGAAAAATCAAAATAAATATTGAATATACCATTTTCTCCCGTGCTTTTAATTTTTTAGGACATTTTACTCAAATTAAAGATAGATTCAAGAAATGTCTTGGACCAACTCTAATTCAAAACTTAAATTTGTTGTTCTACCCTATTGGCACACTATAAATCATTCAAAAAACAATGTTCTTAATATGTTTAATATTAACTTATCAAGACTAGCCAAATGGTTAGAGGGAGTTGTTTTCTCTCTAAGCCACCCGAGTTTGAATCTTGATGGGCACAGATAAATTGTCAGTTGCGTCAGACTTAGATACACATTTATTGTGTCGTTGGTGCACTTTATTGTGTTGTTAGGTTTGGTCTGGTTGTGAAGCGGTACGCGAACTATGCTCATCCAAAACTGACAGCATGAATTGTTATTCTCACCAAATTATACAATATATTTGAATCCGAAATTTATTTTTAATATTAAAACATTTATCTAAAAATTAAAAGAATCTCTAATTCCAATCACAACTGTAAAACTAATAAAAATATTATTGAACTTTTGACGTAAATCTGGCATTGATATAAGTCATACTTGATATGAGAGTGTAACAAATCTTTAGACCTGAAGACAAAAGATAATGTAAATTAGAATTGGTTTTGTTGATTTGATGTAGATTGAATTTACCCTAAGGACATAAAGGTAATCTCATTTTTGTTGATAGACATATATAGAAGTGATTTCAAGATAACGAAACGTTCATGCAATAGATGACACGATAAGGTGGTGGGCCAGAAATTAAGATATATACTTACTTCGTGAGGCTAGGCTACAATTTTATATACATAGATGTGAGCTTCTTCTTCAACCTCTTTGTGTTCTCAACTTTCTTCTCTCAGGTATGCTTCCACCATTATTATTCATGCTTCCCTCACCTACTAGCCAACTTTTTATTTAGTTTGTGATCTTAATTACACATCATTAGATAATGCATTGATTCTCGTGATAACTCCCGTTATTATCCGACTTTTGTAACTATTGACCATAGAGTATTTTTTTTTAAAAGAAAGAATCATAGAGTATTTCAATTTTACAAACTCACTGTTATTTTTTTCCTATAAGTTAGAATACTCTTAGATTTGTTAATCCGGTAATAATAGTTTTTGCAAAAATCGGATAATTATAAGAAGTTAGTTTTTATACAAGCTTCAAGAACATTAATTTTGAACGATTTGTAATTACCCTTTATAAACAACACATATATATGAAGAACAAAGCTTAAGATTTTCAGCAAAAATCGAAATGAAGTGTACATTTCATAAAATCCAAGTTTGTGGAGGGCAGCTGAGCAGCCACGTGGGCGGTAAATAAAACAATTAAAAAAATATATATGTCAAAATGAGTATATAAGTTGAAAAATACAGAACTGTTGCTTTCACTACACCAGAATTAATTAATAAATGTCAAATTTAACGTGTAAATCTCCACCTAATCTCACGCGTAAAAAAGTATTTTTATCCTTTAACCCATTAATCAATTTACTGTTTTAAGAAAATAATAATAATTTACTAAGTTGACTTTAGATTACCAATCTAAATAGAAGAGGTCACTTTCTTCTTCAAATTTTATCATGTAGTGGATCATCTAATCCCTCGTGATTCAACTTGCATTACCGTGGTTAGTATATTTAATCAAAAATACTAATCACAATAATTTTAAAAGACATGTGTTACAATTTGATTGAATGCCACATGTATGAGATTTGTAGATTTTATTGTCTGTCAAAACCCTAACATAGTTGTGTCTATATATTATTTAACTTTCGACTTATTATAGCCACCTATTCATTCAATACTTTTAGTATTTTTTTTTGTAGTTAATTATATAATATATACCACGTATATTTCCAACAATAATAAAAAACTTATACAATATGACCATCTTAGCTGGCTTCCATTTTCTTATTAATTACCATTTTGCCATTCCCTTATAGTCAACTATACACACACATTGTCTATATAATCCCAATCCGTCAAAAGATTTTCTTCATTCTTTTCAGAATAAAAAAAATAAATAAATAATGGTGAACAGCGTAACAATCTACAAGACCCTCTTGCACGGCGTCATGAAGCTCGCCGGAGTTGAGCCAAAGCCGGGAGA
>JAYMSW010001263.1:0-17223 GCA_036897725.1 Erodium texanum | reverse complement strand
ACCATTGCGACCCCCCGAGAAATCTGTGCGATCTCGGAACTGCTCTCATCCACACCCCAAACGGTCTCTCTGTCACCTCCGCAGGGATAGTACTAGCCATTGCACACGTAACCTCCGAGTGGCCCATCACTCCACACACAAAGCAAAAGGTCGGCACCCTTTCATACTTGAACTGCACCCAACCGGAACTTCCATCTGGTTTCTGAACTCTCATACGTCTCCTGAGAGGTTTGTCTATACGGAAACGAACCCTAATCCTCAGGTGATCCCTTTAAAGCCCCTTAAAATTTTGTTGATCTGAGGCAATATAGCTCCCTAGAGCATTCCCAAACATCTTTACTGTATCTAGGGTTACCAAACTCGGCCAAATATCATGGACCTGAACCCACATATTGAGGTTATGGAACTCAATCTCCTTCGGGTTTGGCCCCCCTACCAGTGACTCAATCAGCAACTGCCTCCTGTTACACGACCATGGGCTCCCCTCAATCACCCTTGTCATATCCGCCTCAGCATCAAACTGGAAAATATAGAGATTTGGTTCAAGTTCTTTGATAAAAACCTTTTGATTCGGTTTCCATATGCTCGCTAGAAAGTGTTTCATCACTTGGAAATCCGGGGCTCTTGACGACATGAACTTCCCAACCAGCACCCACCTCTCGTCCCCACTCCCCCCTTCCCCAACCTCTACTCTCGGAGGGACGATCTCCTCGTCTTCTTCATCTGCTATGTGAAACCCTCCCCACTGTTCCATTAACCCTAGGACGTGATCCTCCCCTATCGCTGCTAACCACTCACCTCTGCCCTCCACTCCTTCTCCTCATGCACTCCCGAGAAATGATCCCCCACAACGTTCGCACTACCGACCAAACCCCACGCCGTCACACTAAACCCTAACACTCAAAAGAGAGAACACAGGGATAACCCAGTACTTTGGTGGTGAAGTTTAATACGTCTCCATAAACCGACAGGGGATTTTTCTAATTATGCTAAAGCTTGGCGGATTCTGAAGTTGACTATTATTTTAATTTAGAATGTATTTTTATGGTTTTCAAAAAATTCATTTAATCGATAAATATAATAAACTTACTTAGAGCACCTGTAGTGTAGGTGCAAGTGTTAGGCGAGAGTCAGGTCAATTTTTTTTTCCTTTCGACTAGTCGAAAGATCTCTCGAATATTCGACGCGCGTGACAACTTTCTACTGATTAGTCGAGAGAGCAAAAAAAGGACTTTCGCCTGACTCTCGCCTAATACTTGCGCCTGCACTACAGGTGCTCTTAATTGTTCAAGCACTTTTTCGAAGAAAAAAAATGTTGTGCAAGCACTATTAGGTTATTATGATTATGGTTTAAGTCCCAGATAAGATGTAAAAATAATATTAATATAGAGACTCATACTAACAAGAAGGTACGATTTTTATATATATATATTTTTTGAAAAAAACGATAGATTCTCATTAGACGGAATAATCTGTTGTAACATAGGAGTAAATTAGCTCTGGTGGAGTTCTCCGACCAAGATAAGTCATGTCAGACTAGAGGATTCATGCTAACAAGAAGCTACATTGTAAGCCATTTATATAAAATCACTTACCTTCACGTAGGCTCCAATATAACTCGGACCTAATAGCACAATTGTCAGGATATTTTACCACCCTACTACACAAAAACATTCTAGATCCATTCATGTGCATAAGTATACGTGATGAATGTATATTTTTGTAGGAGATTTTTATGTTTGCGTGATTATGCAAAATCATGCGTGTTCATACAAAATTAGGCCAACATGACCGGATCGGCACGGCTTAGTGCGTGCCCTAATGACCAACAATGAAAATAATTGCAAGAACTTTCTTTTTCTTCTGCTCTTACATGCCTTGTATATTTTTGTTTATATGGAGTGACCAAATGTGCCACAACCCAATACGTACTTTTAGCATGTCTCTTCCCGAACAATTCACACGCTAGTGTTTGTCGATGTAGTGCATAATAGACATGTCAAACAACAGCTATTTTGCTGTTTTTTTAGTAATGTTGATTCATTGGCCGTAACACAAGTACCGATCATGTTTTGAACAACAATGTGGTTATTTACAATTGTTTGTCTATGATATAAATGAATACCAACTTAACAAAGTCAAGGAACGATAGAAAATTATTGGTCGTTATGGAACCTGAATGGGCAGCGGTTGATCGGGATCTTCCACCAATCCTCAGGAACTAGGCCTCACCTGAGTCCGATGTGATTAGGGTAAACATTGATGATGCAATTTTTGCATCCACGATCCTAACATTGGTTGGTGTTCGTGAGGCCCTCCTTTGGTCTATTTCTCAGGGTTGGCATCGGGTGGTGATCATGTTCTACTGCCAAACAGAAATAGCAGCCACACTCAGTGAGCAGGTGATTTTCACTCCCATAGGTATTGTAATGTCAGATTGTGTTTCATTATTTTAAGGAACAATACCGCCTAATGAAAGTTATCTTCCTCTACAAAAAGATCTGAAAAAATATAATTTACTTTCTTTTTTTGAAGATATGCAATACACATTTAGATAAAATGTTATGCATAAATAACTTGCTATACCAATTTTAATATAGTTTTCGTAAATTAGAAGCATCAAAAGAACATTGTAGTACAACTGAAATATCAATAACTTGATCTCTCACATTTGCTTGCTAATTTACCAAGTTTTGGGAACTTGGGGATAGATTTTCATAGTAACAAAGTGGATCTTAAGTTTTTTATTTTGAGAAAACCTAAAATCTACTTTTTCTAGTCACAAGTCTTGTTCTACTATACTTACCCTATTACCAATGTCCTATCCCACAAACCAACGAATGCCCCGGATTATATTTGGCTAATTACTCTATTGGAGACTATGTATGATTGGAAGAAATTTTCTGAGGTACGTTCGAGATCGGTTGTTCGTATCTTTTTTGGGTCATTTTCGTTTGTGTTTTTTAGTTAGTTGTTTGTTTAGTTGTGTTTGTTAGTCAATAAGTTGCCAATGTCTGCTCGTTTTGTGCTAGCGTCGGCTGGATTAGTATCAGTTTTTTGTATGTTTAGATGCGCATCCAAAGCGCCCAAGTCCTTTCAGTTAGGTCTACACTATAAGCGGTACGCGAGCTATGCTCTGTGAGAAGCTGACTGTAGGAAACCTATTTCTACCAAATCTAGATTATAAAGGCTTTTGCCTTGAACTTCCTACAGATATGTATATCTTTCGTTGACATATAAAAATGATGACAACTTTTACATCAAAAAAAGAATTTCATGTTCTTCTGAAGTCAATTTGCTTTCAAACGATTTTGTTGATGTACTTCAATCTTACATGAACGATGAATAACACATTTCATGAGATTTTTAATGAAATTAAATGTTCACAACAATATTTGAATCAAAATGAACAAAAAAGCATTACTTCTCTTTAAAAAGAAAACTTACTGTTAATTTTATAACAATAATAAATCTTAATATCATCGCATATAACTTATTTGGGAGTTTGAAAGTCAATTTATTATATAAAATTTTCAATTGATAATTTTGCCACACATAGTAAACACAATAATTTCGAATTGAAATTTTTATGATACATTTGAATTTTTTTCTTAAAATAAATGTTATAATATTCTATATGATTTTTTTCTTTTACGAAAATGAATAAATAATAACGGGATATATTATGTGAAAAGTAGGGTCCACCGAGGTAGTGAAACTGAACTCGAACTCAAACTCAGAGGGGAAAAGCTATCTCTCCTCCCGACACAAAATCAAGCAGCAATGACGTCAACATCACGTATCCCAGTAAGTTGAAAATCCATCTCCCAACAAGTCAACACGTGTCAGCATCTCGAACACGATCGCAACTCGCCAATCCGTCTATTAATACCCGCCAAGCCCAACCACAACCCCCTCTATTTCACGTCCTCGTTATCTATTTCACTATTTCCCCCTTACATTTTCAACAACAAAAAAAAAATTCAAAAACCACAAAACTCCAAAATAAATAATAAGTATTCGAAAATAAAAGAAGGTTATGTAATAGAGAGCGAGTGTTGAGAGAGAAAGAAAGAGAAAGAGCCATGGAAGTGAATATGAGGTTCGAAGAGACGGAGCTGAGGCTGGGATTGCCCGGAGGTGGTCCGAATCCGACGGCTGAGGGAGCAGATCAAGTGGCTGCGGCTCGGAAGCGAGGCTTCTCCGAGACCGTTGATCTGAAGCTCAAGCTGTCCTCCAAGGAGACGACCGTAGAGGATCCGGTGTCCTCTCCAAAGGACAGCAAGCCCAAGGAGAAGACCCTCCTTGACGATCCTTCCAAGCCTCCCGCCAAGTAAGTTTTTTCTTTTTAATTATCATTTATTCATTATATAATAATATGAAATTTGAATGATTTGGAGTAATAAAATTGTGGATTTTATTAGAGCACAAGTTGTGGGATGGCCACCGGTGCGGTCGTTCCGGAAGAACATAGTGAAGTGCGGGAGTGGCAGTGGCGGTAATAAGGAGGAGAAAGAGAAGGGTAGTAATGGAAATGCAGCTTTCGTGAAGGTGAGCATGGATGGTGCACCCTACCTTCGTAAGGTTGATTTGAAGATGTACAAGAGCTACCAGGAGCTTTCCGATGCTCTCGCCAAGATGTTTAGCTCCTTCACCACTATCGGTTAGTAAATCTCATACTTATTATATCGAATTCTTGTTATATTTCTGACGATTTCGGGTTATTCTTTGTTTATTATGATCCATGACATGTTTTGAATTCATGAGTTGGAAATGATTGAGTGATAAAACATAAGTTTTTCTTCATTTTAATTTTAATAAGAAAAACTTGAAATTATCGTTTTAGTTATTATGCGATGTTAGTTAATTAATCACGATCCTTTATATCTGTGAATATTTTTACCGTTAATCAAAAAATTAAATGAAAGCGTCTTATCATCGTATGCAGTTTTAGTTTATTGTTTTTTCGCACGTGTATGTCGGAGTTAAGGATTAGATGTATCGGTAGGAATTAAGGGTTAGGTTATAAGTCGTTTTCTGAATACATCCTTCATGCAAAAGACTATCAATAGTTTTTTTTTTTTGGAATGTAATTGTGTGTGAATTAACTTTTATATTTAAGTTTATTATAATTTTTGGACGTGTTGGTGTATATTTTTCAATCTATCTTGTTATTTATATCGGATCACGTATTCTTTAAAAATCGAACATATCTGATCATCTATTTGTGAAAAGTGTACACCTATAAAATCATAGCTCAAGTAACTAATTAGAATTAATATTTCGGTGGATTAAGGAAATTGTGGATCTGAAGGATTGAGGGACTTCATGAATGAAGGCAAGTTGATGGATGTGTTGAATGGATCCGACAATGTTCCGACCTATGAGGACAAGGATGGTGACTGGATGCTTGTTGGCGATGTCCCTTGGGAGTGAGTATATTCTCTATTCTACCCCTCCTTTCCTTTTTCAATTATTCATCACCAACCTAATTAATTATTACATTTCAAAATTGTTATTAATTTCTTCTATACAATTATTAATGTGACCTTTAATTTATCTATTTTCAGGATGTTCGTCGAGTCATGCAAGCGACTTCGCATCATGAAAGGGACGGAAGCAATTGGACTTGGTTAGTATACCCATCTTTATATATTATTTTGGTTTTAAAATGTCTAAACTTATTAGTTTTGTTCGAAATTTTATAATTTTATTGGTTCTAAAATCAAAGCCGGTTAGTCTTATGATGAAGTACTTAAACTTTGGTTTTAAAATGTCTCATTTTTTATCTCTCTCATTCTTATTAGACAAGATCGAAAAAAATCTTATAAATATACATTTTTTAAAACCAGTTTTTAAGGTTTTGAGCTGTTAATTTCTCAATTCATTCTTAATATTTGTCTTTGATTTTGTTTTAATTGAGTCTCACAATTAGACCAGAGGTTTAAGATTAATTTGAGACATAATGCTTGAACTTATAATATTTTCCTCGAAAAAAATGTGTTTGTGTATATTTTATTTTTGAGATGTGTAATTAATTGTGAATGAATTGTATAATTTCAGCACCAAGGGCAATGGAGAAATGCAAGAACAGGAGCTGAAGCAGCAAAGCTATATATGTGTGTGTGTAATTACAGCCTCCACAACACAACCTGCTCCTTTTATGTTGTTGCCATTTACTGAAGCAATATGTTCCATGAAAGGGCACAGATATGAATTGAGCAGGATGTGTTTGAGAGTGTTAGCATTATATATATATTCTGTGATAAATATTTATGTGAAATAATATATATTGTTGTTGTTGTGTATTTGGTTATCAACAAACTAAGAACCATATATCCTTTCATTTCCAAGACTCATATGTTGTTGCTGCTTCGTTGTTTAGTTGTTAAATTACCCTAGTTTCGTGGCTTGTTTTAACTGTAATAATAACAATGGTAATTGTGTATTTGTTGTTTTTCTTTTTCTTCTTCTTTTCTTTTGTGCATTTCTTATAACTATTCATTAATTCTAGTTATTTTCTTCTCTTCTTGTTAGGTCACAATACATTTGAAGTGATTTTAATATTTTTTTTGTAACACTTTTCAATCGTTACTAAACACATTGACCTTTCATATAAGTGAGTATTAATAAGTTTCAATACTATATTCCGAACTCAAAACTCCTTATTAAACTACTATAAATATTTAGCAATAATTTTTGTTGTTCTCTCTATCCAATGAAAATGTCTTAGAGCAAGTATATATAGTGATAGGAGGTGAAAGTGTCGACCATGTAGGAAAAGAGAGAAGAGTATTATGTAAGAGAGAAATAAATAAAAAAAACCAACATCTGATTCTTACCTAATTCAATATTAATCTGTAAAAAGTAAGCATTTTCTCCTTTCTTTTTTTCAATTTAATTCATTATATTTAAAAAAATAGATTTCACTAGTTATATATGTCAAGTAATTATGAGTGGTTGCCTAAAGGCAGCACCTGCCATTGGCTCCAAATGAAATTTGGGAGTTCAGAAAGTGTTTCTCAGATGCTTTATCTTTCACTCAATATCAAACGTTGATCAAGACTTGATAGAAATATAGAAAAATTCTTAATTTTATTCTTACTCTTATTTGCCCCGTATATAATAGTTATATAAACTCAATTTACGATCTAAAACCTTTTACTCTCGTTTCTGTTGTTAAATCTAATCATAAAAAGATACTATTATTGGCAATCTACTATTGTTTAGAAACAAAACAAAATAAAGAACTTGTATATTTCATGACTCTTGATAAGCATTTGATTTGATTATTTAAAAGAAATTATTTATTTGGTTTTAGTGAGGAGTGAATCAGCATTGAAGAAGATGTTCCACCACGATGTTAGAAGAGGGAGCAACTACACGTGCATGTCCATGGTACCATTTATTCATGTCCATTTCTTATAGATTGACATTGTTCTGTCCATTTCAACCCATATATTCACTCATATCATATGTGAGGAGAAGAAATAAAAAAATAGTGAGAGGGTGAAATTACTAAAATGGGCTTCGTATATTCATCTTCTCTCCATTTGTTTTTTTCCTCTCAAGTCATGTCTTGGATCTCACATTGCTGTTCATGCATTTCCATTAATGGAAGCTTGTTACTCACTTTTAAATAATAAAATGGCACATTCCAACACGGTAACGATGAGATAAATAACAAATAAAAAACATTAATTAATGTATTTTTAGAACATTTCAAACTAGACAATGAAACAAATCCGAGAGCCAAAAAGAGAGAGGCATAATTCTCGTTAAATGAGATCGCAGTTGCATGCATGTACTCACACTTGGCTATTGTGAGCAAACAAATAAATCAGGAAAGAGATTGAAAGAAAAGTTTTGATTATTTATTTATTAAATCAAGTGTATCAAACTATATAACCTCAAAACTTTACTTCTATAGAAACATGGAGCACTAAATGTTTTTTTATTGTTTTAAGTTTGATATATCAAGCAAGAACTCCTTAATATAGAAGAAAACTCTAAATTTTTGAAACCTCCACTTTGAGAGAGACCCTAACGAGAGATAAGTCCAAATAAGCTTAAAGAAGCCCAAAGAAGAACATAAAGAGTGATTAAACACAATTTCCAACACTTCAGATTATGTGTGTGACCAATTTGCCGAACAAGCGGAGTAAAGAAAAGTTTTTGTTGTTCTTCCATTCTGTCATAGTCATTGAAATTGATTAGAACATAGTATAACGAAATGTTGTATATTATTCCATCAAAAAGAAAAATGTTGTATATTATTAATTACACACGAGGGCTCCTACCACGCATCGCCCCTTGTTGGAGAGGAGGAAGAGTGCTCTCCTCCTTTCCGGCTTGATTTTCCGCCCCTATGTGATAGCCCTCTCTCAGATTTACCTTCACATTCTACCTCCTCCCCGTTCAGCCGTGCATCATCGGCCCTCGCCTAGCTGCCCTCACCCAACCTTATGTAGCCCAGCCTGTCACAGCCCTTGCCAAGCCCGCTGCTTTGCAACCCGCCGTCTTTTCGAGGAGTTAGTTGATCATGAGGTTTCGTCCGAAGGCCTTTTCTAGCCATCGTTTAGTTGCTGTTTTTTTTTGTTGTCTTTTTTGGTGTGTTTTAGTTAATAAGTTGTCAGCGTTGACTGGTTTTGGTCCTAACGTCGGTTGGGTTTGGTACTAACATTAGTTGGTTTAGTGTCAGACTTTGTCTGGTTTAGATGCGCATCTACTGCACTTCTGGTTCTTTTACTTAAGTCTAGGTTAGTTGTAAGCAGTACGCGAACAATGTTCTATGAGAAGCTGACTGCATAAATTATATTTCCACCAAGTCTAAACTGTTAGAACTTTTTCCTTGAACGTTCAACAAATTATATGTATCTTTTCTCAAAAAAAAAAATTACACACAAGAGATATATCAGCTTATATGGAAGCTGATTGAAAAGAAACTTGACCAGAAAATTATTATTAGGTACCAATCTACATTTCTGGACTGACTGATTTATTTCTTTTACATCAGCTTAAGGCAAAACTCAACTGACCTTGACTTGTCTTCCTCTGTTAGAGAATGGGGTTCACCTTTGGATATCCACTGATCTAATCAGCAAATCTGCATTTTTCTTCGAGTTAATTATGAGCTCCGCATTGGGACGGTCATTATATTCTATCTGCATGAACAAGTAGGTATAGGTTATTTTCGAGCAAAAGACTTTGAGGATCAGCCCAATTTGGATAAAAGGACAATTATTTGGATTGGTGCAAGTAATTTAGCTTACCCTCCATTTAGCAACATCTGGAGCCTTCCCTGGAATAACCATAACACGAAGAAGAAGAATATATCAAGTGTGATGCCTTTCATTTTCAAGTTTCCACTTTCTGGAGAAGCAACTATTCAAAAGTTGAGGATTCCATACCAGTTGATATATGTCTCTTCAAAACTCGTTGCATTGATGTTTCAATATCAACTTCAATAAACCTTCAAAGGTAAAAGGATATGTGAGTAGATTAAAAAAACTGATGCCCCCACCAAAACCATATTTGTGTTCCATAAGAAAAGGAAGTGACTTTTACTCTTAAAGTATATACTTCACCTAAAAAAAGTTTCAGATATAGTCGATTAAATGACCCATCTGGTATGCATTTATGTTACAATATCATTGCTTCAGTAGTCACAAAAAATAAATAAGTAATCGCTTTGGACAGTCAGGTATAGTCAAATTAAATGACCCATCTGGTAATTGACTAATGAGAAGTATATTATTCATATGTCATACATAATTAAGTTCCTAAGAAGGTAAGTAGACACTCACTTTGGATATCATAAAATTATAGAATTAAATGCTGATTTTGCAACAGATGTAGTATCATATTTTAGGGATGTATGAGTTTAACTCGATATATAATATATTCTCAAGTACAATAAGTAACCATAAAATAAGACCCAATCCTTCCTTACCACTTCTCATCAAACACAGATGATATATCATTCCAAACCCCTTCGTCCAACAATAAATAATTCCCCTCTACTATGATCACTTTGTGTCTGCAGAATATGAGATCAAGGCAGTAATTGATGGTAATCATTAAATTAACAGTGTCTATTCAGAAAACAGATGTCCAAAACGCACTACTGATAAAATTATCCTTATAACAAAAGTAAACCACTTACTGAAGGCTCACAAATATATCATCTTCTACTGGATCACCCACACCATGGTCAAATGATGGAACATAAACTGATCCCTGAAGAAGCTATTCTTAATCAGAATGCAATATGGAGATGGTAGTCACGCACACAATGGCATGCAAATACTCATCTCTAGATTTCTCAACAATTGAAACCGCATCACATTGTCAACAAGATAACCCAGACTATTGAGACTAGGGATCTATTGACTTGCACTCAGAAGACTATTAAATCGATATCTACTAAGAACTACCTCATTTCTCAGCTTCGTCAGACATGCTAGCAGTAATGTTGGGCTAAAAGTCCATGGAGCTGGTTCACCCACAAAAAGCATCAATACTACGATAGCTTTCAAGTTAAAATATTACATATGCAGATATAAAAATGGGAGCTCACCTCCCCTTCTTGCATGGGCTTCCTCTGGGTTCTGAAATAGAAAAAATAATTAGTCAGAACCAGTACTAAGAATACCTAAAGGAAGACTTGTTTGCATAGACCATAGACCAGAAATGTCAAGTCCAAGTAAACATTTTTATCTTAATTCCCAAAGCCAAATCATTCATTGGTTTCATTTAAAGCTTGTTTATAGAAATCACCCAACTTCTCTTTAGCTCTACTTAATCTCATCTGAACTTGTTAATAACATACTACTTAGAAGTGCACTTCTCTTTAGATTTTCCTACCAGAAAAACATAAATATGATGTCCAAATACTTTATCCAATCTATGCTTCAAAAAGCACCATAAAGAATGCAGGGTAATATGATATACAGTCAAAGAAAGAATAAAGTGAGGAAGAAGCAGACCTCCATGGCATCGAGCTGAGAACGATAAAGATGGAAACCGTCCATGGGAACAACTGTAGCAACATCAGGAGGCACTACTTGAGAATCAAATGCAGAAACCTTTTCAGGCCACAATTTGTTTACACGCTTTACTACTTCAGAGGCCAAAGTGGTCTTTCCAGCACCAGGAGGACCAGCCAAACCTACAATATATCTGCATGATTTTCAAGACTGTTTAATCTTATCTTGAGTTTAATAGGGCAGGATCTGTACAATGATCATTCAATGAGAAAAAGAGCCAACTTGCTTCATGGTATGCTAACCCAAATATATGAAAACCAGAACAATTTTAACATCTTTTAAGCCAGTTATTTTTAACTATAGGGGTCGTTAAGCTGTCATCCATTATTTTCAAAGCAAAGAAGCTTGCACCTACTTGAAATTAGGATTTGATGCTGCCGCAGCAGACGGAACAAGACGATTAGCCAAAGCATCATATATTTCATCCATGTCTCTTGAGAAGAAATACAACAAGATCAATAACAAATAAAGCAGATAAGTACATGCAAGATTAATCATAGCTACGTGGACATAGAAATTGCTTCAAACTGCACAGCAAAATTTCTATGTATTCTTAGTTCATCATATATGCAGTTGCACAGAAGACTAGTAATTTATTTCCAAGTTAAAGAAAGCATACCCGGCTTCTATAACCGGAATCTCATTCTTTTGACTACATAGAACCTGCAGAGAGGAACATGAGGTACAGGTGAAGAAGAACTTTTAAGGGATACAAAAACAGTTCTCAATAAATTGAACTCTCTTGGTATTACAGATAGATACTGAACCTTCACAACTCCCTTCTTTTGTACTAGAGATAATGTTCGGCTTGATAAAGGCTGCAGAGTTCTTTCACTCGGTGTTATGGACACTAAACTTCGATTCCTTACATGAATTTGCACCTTTTTAAGCAACAACTTATCTGCATGTAATAAAAATATTGTTCCAAAATGCATTTAAAAATGTTTGGAACTACAAGAAGAATCGAATATAACTATAAAAAAAACATACCAGAGAATTTTACAATTATAGATTGAACATTTACAAACAATTCCCTCACTAATCAAATTAAAAAGGATGATCGGAATCGCGATAACATTAGCTTCCTCTGTCATTATTAACCAGCAGTAGCAAAATCTGATTATCTGAGGTCATGCGCGTTCCCAAAATTTTCCTTGATCGAAAACACGAAATTGAAAAACAAATAAAATCAAGAACTCGCAGCCTATGAAATGGAGGATCGGTTCAATTTGGGATCCAATTAAGCAGTTAATCAAAAATATAACACATAATCTATATAGCTCTGAGCACAAACTATGCTATGCGAAACAGATGGAGAGAGAAAGAAACCTGTAGAGGAATAGAAGCATCCTCTCGATACAGTCGAAAACGAAGAGACCTCCATGGAAGAATCGAAGCTGGAACTGGAGGAAGAAGAAGAATTAGAGAGAGTGAAGCGATCAGGCAAGAGCAGAACGGTACTCGAAGTAGGTGTGGGTACAGTGGACTGGCCGTTAACTGGTTATCAGATAATGGATATCTTATTACATACTGTATCAAGAAGCTATTACTTAAGGAATGGTTTCAAACGAATTAATGAACACACGGGCTCAACCAAAGCCCGATACCATTATCAGGCCCATTCTAGAACAAGTCCCTGGACCTTCTGCGATAATCCAACACTTGTAAGCAATTATCCATTTGGTCGGTTTTTCCGATTTTAAAATCTAAAATTCGGTTTTTAGACAAAAAAAAAAAAACGTCAAGAAAAAACATTGAGAAAAAACTGCCGATTATTTTAGGAGAAAATCAAAAACTAATTTGTTTCCCCAATATTATTAAAAAAAGATCAAATACAATATAAATTAATTAAATTCTAAACAAATTAAATAAGATCGAATTTCATTAAAAAATAAGTATAATTTAAAAGAAATAAGTTTAATGAGAACTCGTGCTTCACACTAATGAAATGGACTTTCACTAAAAATTGTCAAAATTTTAACCCAGTTTTAATAACGGTCAATTTTCGATTTTTCTATCAGTTTTCCATCTAGAAAAATCGACCAAAAAACAGTTTTTTTTTTGTTTTAAAGTGGTTAGTTTTTACTGTTCTTTTTGCTCGTCCCTAACTTAATATCAATGGCAATGAGAGAGAAATGTCAGTGGTTATAGGCATATAGCCATTTGTGAAATATGGTAAATCTTGAAAGACCTTTAACATGTGTATCAAAGTTTCTACCATTTGTCTCCATATCAGAGATTAAAATCCCTATTAGCAGACGAGTACTCCATCTTCCTTTCAGAATTAGCTAATAAGTAACTTGAACTTTTATTACACGACATGTATTTCCTCCGGGAACAATGATTTTTTGGGAAACTACACTTACACTAAAAACTAAAATGTACATGATCTTACTGTCCAGCTCAAGATTTCACCATATAGATTTCACACATGTTTCGGATTCAAATTCAGAGGGGTGAGGGGGCAGAACAATCACTTCGCACCTTTCTGATATCAAAATATTATCGAACTATCATTGAAACACTGTCGGGTCATTATCAGAATTCAAACGGGCGCAGTTGATACAATTTCAGGCTTGTAGGATAAGTATGACCCAACTACTCTTTAATAATGATAAATGACGTACTGTTTGTGGTTTCAACAAGAGTACATACTTTTATTTAACACGACCTGAAAACCCCTCAAAAGGGCTGGTCCAGTTTTTCTACAGATTACATATGATATAAAAAGAATGTATAAATAACAGGTTTATGTCCTGTGAAGGCATGAAAATTACCAAGCACCATCTTAAGCAAACAGATTGCACTGTGTATGGTAAGAGACTCGATGTGAACTGATCAGTGCATCATTAGTCAACAAGCACCTTGCATAGCCCTTTCTCAACCCTTCTTCGTTTCTTCTTATTTTCGTCATATGACTGCAAAGAAAAAAGTGAAGCAGTGTCAGACATAGTTAAGACACGAACTGAGGAAACATGACAGAAGTATTTCCGCAAATACTAAGATGAATGATGTTTTTACAAGTTTCCTTGTATTGAAACAAATGTCTTTTGACTTCACCTGCTGGTAGAGAAATTGTGGCACTTGAACTCTCTTGGAGCCATCAGGTAAGCGCTTACTTGGGAATTGATTTTCCAGAGCAGCAAAATCATTATGAACCTGCAGGCATAGCATCATAAAATATGAAATCTAAGCAAAATTCAATCTCAGGTGTCCATTATTTTGATCCAATGGTACAAGTTAGTTTCTTGTTGTGCATTCTAAGGGGCAGTTTCTACCAAACCCTACACACAGACATGTATGTTATAATTTAGTTTGATTCTGAACATGTTGCTTTCAAAGTTTGGTTATTGGATTTTGCAGATACATTGATGACTACACAGGACATCTTGTCAATCTGCTTTCATATTTGCAACAAGTAAAGATATCAAACATTCCAAGTGAAGTAAATGAACAAACTATTGACTTGACTTGACTTGCCTGGCTTTCGATGGCCCCGAGCAACAAATCTTGACAACCAGATGCATGTACATTTTCCAAGCTGGGGCACTGAAGCAGCAATCTCTCTGGGGATAAAACAACATATTTGATTACAGTAAACTGTTATTAAAAAAAAGTATTCTCTTATACATTAATGTAAAAAAAATGTCAAAAGGGAAAAGGAAGAGAAGAAATCATAACCACACCTGGATACAAATTGTAACAAGAATTTAGATTCAGATCCTCAAGTTTGGGGCAATTCAAGTATAGGGACTGCATTTTGGGGAAAAATCTCATAAGAAAACCAGGAGAAGAAATGTATACAACAATTAATCATGCTTTCTAGATTCATGATCTTACATCTAGACCAGAACAACCCCACAAACTGAGCTTTTTCAACCGTCCATGTTTTATGATTAACTTCTGATACATATGATGAGACCTGCTGTTGGGTGTTTTCCGTGGTTCATGACCAATGCTTTCTTCAGAGGTAGCATTCTCAGAATTGGGATCGCTTATGGTCATTCCACAATCCATCAGCTCAAGAAAAGGCAATTGAGCTATAGCAAACTGAATCCCACCTGAAAGGAGGTAGAAAACATGGTGAGAACTTCAACAAAACCAAATATCTGCACAGAAAGAATAATTGCATCCAATACACATTGGATCTTACTTGAAGTGATGTTTGGACACAAGGCAAGAAGTAATCTTGATAGTGTATCGGGGAATACATTGCATATCATTCCAATGCCACTATCACTAATACTAGACCTGAAACCAATATCAACATCAGTAATGAGAACTCAAAAGAGAAACTAATCATTTTCTATTTCAGTGTTAAACTCTCTTTTCAAAGTCAAATATTGCAAGGAATGCAGGATTTGGAGAACTCGGGGGGAGCCCAATCACACCATTTTCAATAACACAGCATTGTTTTACTACAATATATCCACTAAAATATAGCAAAATAGGAGAAAAACATACCCACTCAGATCAAGCAGTTCTAGGTCTGTGTAGCTAGAAGCAATTGCAGCAACCGACACATCAGTGATGTTTGTTCCAAGAACAAGTGAAAGTATTCGCAGTCCCCTGAACACGTAGCAAATGATCTTTAAATAGATATTGGAAAACATACATTAGCCTAGTAACAATTTAATCACATACACTAAATCAAGAGATTGCTAGGAAGCATTTAGGATCATGCTTTTAATCATTTGGTTAATGAAAATCAGAACTAGTACCAATGTCTGTAATTACTAAAAGATGAACCTATAACCACATTATTTGACAAACCTCAAGTTTGCAGCTGTCAGAGCAAGTACAACAGAATGAGAAAGGCGAAATGATGCAATGTGAAGGTTTTGCAACCTAGGGCATGTCCTTCCAAGGCCATTCACCAATGAAGTAAGATCAGTACTGTCATTTTCCTGGGGAGAAAAAGACAGGGAAATCTCTTTCAAACTGGGGCAATTGAGTACCTACAAAGGAGAGGCATGGATAAGTACCATTGCAAACAAAGTATGAAAGAGATATCTAAATGCAGATAAATAAATAAATAGGCAAAATGCTCACCGTCTTAGAAAGGGAATGAAGATCTGAAAGCCAAAGTTTAGAAAGACTTGATGAACAAAGATTAAAACCCCCCAAGTTGGAACATCCCTCCATCTTAAGGCTAGTGAGACATCGTTTATCAGCAACAAAGCGGCCCAATTCATCTCTGAAGGTAACAACCAAACACAACCACTTAATCGTACAATTATAACATAGCCTTTTTCAAATTGTATCTCTCTACTTATGGCATTCAATGACTGAAAAAACAAGAACCATAGGATAAACAAACATAAATGATATATTATCAATAACACATATGGATTATTTCTACCCTACACACATAGAGGCTAATAATACAATGAAAATGAGTTAGTATCTTTTGCAATAATGTGCAAATCAATTAATCTATTTCATGCAGCAATCAGATCTAACGGCTGAATCATCAATAACCACTAACTAAATGCTGACAGATTTACTTCACATATTTTAAATCAGTTTAATATCCTGTAGCAATTAAGCAGGGGTTTAGTGGGCAAGCAAATCAAGCCTTACTACTTTCAAATAGACAACCATATTGTCCATTGTCCATAGACAACCATATAGTGCATTAACAATATTCAATCTTGGAAAATGCAGAACCAGAACACACTACTGAGATAATTTGTTGTGTGGCCATCCAATGCAAGCAAATAACAAAAACAAGTGTCAAGAGTTAGATGAGAAATTATACCCAGTAATCCTATTGACTGCAGTACCAGATGTAGAGATTTCCATGGACTCTAAATTAGGACATGAGAACGCAATGCAAGCCAACATTGTTGCATCCAGATCGCTGCAAAACCCAGAAAAGAAACATGAAAACCAGGTCTATAATACTTTCTTCATGCGCAATTATCCATCTAGAAAGAGAAACCAAACTAGTTCAGCTGTTAACGTTTCCCTACAAGACAGCAACAAAAAGAGACGATTCTTCCACAATTGTGTTCTGATTGTTCAGATTACTGATTATGAATGGATCGGATTGTAAAGTTGATGAAAGGCATTTCAGAATCCAGTTTTTGGGGGGTTCAATACTTATCGGATTATAATTATTTACTCTAGTCAAGTTAATCAGTCTCATTTCCACCGATCTATTCGGGAAAAC
>JAYMSW010001262.1:0-17223 GCA_036897725.1 Erodium texanum | reverse complement strand
TGATCTTGGCCAGGTTAAGTATTATCCTAATATGACCGTCTTTGAAGGTCGGTTATGTTTGGTATGTGAAGGGTTGGAGTTTAAAATGGCTGAGTTTTGGATGATTGACATGGAATGTGATCGGAAACGGTCAAATTATTCGTGGCGGTGGACTAAGTTGTTGGCGATATCGGATCCAAATTCTAAGTTACCGCCGCCTTATGTTGAAAACCCTAATCTTTTGTTTCCCGTATGTTTTTCAGGTTGTAAGAACAAGATCTTGTTCCTCGTAGACGAGTCACAATTGTTTTGGTACGATGTAGGAAAGGGGGAGTTTAGTGAGCTTGATGTTCTTATTAATAGGCCAGATCATAACGGTTATATTTGTGACGTGAAGACTTGTATCCGAAGTCTTGTTGGGATTAGAAAGTAATTATGAGCTCTACAAAGGATTTGATTCAATTTTTTTTATATATAGTATTGTCTTCTTTCGTTAATCTCTTCGGTTGTATAGATTTGGATTTGGAAAGTGTTAAATTTGAATGGTTTAGGATACTGGGAAGTTAAGAGCTCTACAAAGTTTTAATTCCATCTTTTATATCATGATTTTATTGTTCAGATTTTTTTTTGTTACATTTTTTATCACATATATTTTATATTTTCGATGATTATATATGTATCTGTTATTAAAGGTATAAGATAATAATATTACAAATTTTATAATTTACGTATTACTTTACAACCAACACTCAAGAGGACATACATTTGGGACAATCCGATACAAACGGACACCTACAAATAACAATAATTTATTTTCCGTTTGAAATTTTAATATCTAAGAAAAAAATAATTCTCTTAACCAACAAACTATAATGCCGACAAATATTATTTGAATACAATAACTCTTAATTGGATTAGCCCAAACTCAAAGTAGGCAGGCCCATTAAGAGGTTCAAATAAGGGCCCATGACCTCATCTTCAGTGATTGGGCCACGTAGCCTACTCGCATCTGTTGTGTTGTGTTGACTGTAACCACCGGACGCTTCTGAACCGAACCGATCGAGTCGAACCCTTCTTCCCCAACCGTCAGCTTTCTCCAGCCCGCCATGGCAGCTTCGAAGCTGCTGAGCCGTCTCCGGCCTCCGTGGACCACCGTGTTCCGCATTAGATCACTACGAGCTTTCTTAGCCTCTAGACTCTTCTCCGACGCCTCATCTCCGCCATCGACTCCGACGCCACTTGAAACGCCTCCACTATCCTCATTCAGCAAGGAACTTCATAAAACAACTGGAAAAGCGTCCTCTTCTTCTTCTTCTTCTCTCAAGGAGCACGAGCTTGCCAAATTCTCCGCCATTGCTGATTCCTGGTGAGCTACAGGTTCATATATGGTTTTTATTATATTTAGATATGAGTTTTTGGTTTGTAGAGAGAGGAGAGAATCGTTGGTTGATGAAATTGGGGAAATGGATTAGAAATTTTATATGTTTCAATGTAATTGGAAAATTGCAATCTGCTAGATCAACTGTGTTTCTGAAATTATGGTTCAGTCTAAATGTCACAATCTTTCTGATGCATAACATGAATTATTATTTTTTCAATTCAAGCAGTGATCTTTAGAGTTCTACTTCTACGGTCGTTTGCTTCCCCTTTTGACACCATTTATAACTTAAATGTAATTGTAAGAAATATGATCTGGGTTTGTAGCACTACAGTTGATGTTGATGTGCAAGATTGGTTTTCTGTGTCTATCTCTTGCTACAAGATAACCTTAATATTTGAATATTGAGCACTTGATGGGTTGGTCCAATCACTGAATTGTATGGGTTTCTCATTGGCTTGTGATTAGGTGGGATTCTCAAGGGCCGTTTAAACCATTGCACATCATGAATCCTACAAGACTAGCATTCATTCGATCCACTCTTTGTCGGCATTTCAGGTACTTCACAAGTTTTCCTTTTGGATTTTTACTGGCACCTTGTTTTGTGTTGTATTAGTTCTGGAATCAGTATCTATTTTATCGGATCATTATGTGTTTACATTTCCAAGCTGGAACTCGGTAAATTTGATGGATGTCCGGAAATCTCTCTGTTTGTTTTTATTTTCTCCTGCAAAAGTATTGCTTAAATGGGGTTAGCTCTTAGAAATGTACGCTGCCTTGGAATTACTACTGAAAAATGCTTAAAATTTGGAAATTGAACATCCATAAGTGCTAATGTACGTCACAACGACTGCAAAGTCCCACTATAAGATTCTAGTGTCTATAAATTGTTTTAGATTGCTGGACTGGCTTTAGAGTTTTCTGACGCCAAATAATCAACGAACAATTTAAAGCAACCAAGTACATGAGTGCATTTGTTAAATTCTTAATACCACTTACAACTTGCTAACCATCTATAAAAGACTACTTTTATTAGCTTCTCATTCAAAATATTAGGTTCTTCATACCTTGATGTTCTTAAGCATGCCTTTTATGTTATGTGTTTTCAGTGTCTTGGATCTGTTGTTTCACTTGCTCATTACTTCTTGCCAGGTTTTCTTTTTCAGTAATGCCTATTTATTTTCTTGTATCTCTTTAGTTCTGATCACCTTTTCCTATTTCAGAAAGGACCCAAACTCTGCTAGGCCTTTTGAAGGACTAAAAATCGCTGATGTTGGCTGTGGAGGTGGCATTCTCTCAGAGGTACTTTAACCTATTTTCTGTTGTGTTATATGAACCTTAATTCACTCTCATGTTGCTGATAAAAAATCACTCTGTCATATAAATATAACTAATTTTGAACAATCTAAATCATGTCATATTGTTTTCTTCTTTTGTACCCACTTAATTTTAGCAACAAACATGGCAAAGTACAGGTGGAATATAGTTTTGTACTGACTTTTTTTTTTCCAGCCTTTGGCTCGAATGGGAGCTACTGTAACGGCAGTCGATGCTGTTGAGAAGAATATCAAGATTGCACGCCTCCATGCTGTATGGTCATCTCTTAACAAAATTTCCTGTGTTTTTCCTATAATTTTTGGTCAAGAATCTTTCATACTGGGATATATTTATCAACTCTAACTCGCCTGCAGGATTTGGATCCAGTGACTTCAAACATCGAATACTGTTGCACAACAGCTGGTACATAATTGAATTTTGTATGATTGGCCATAGCTTCTTGATTATAGATGTTATGCGAGATGATTTGTTTATTGCAATAATTGATCTAAATGATTATTTTCCATGGACAGAAAAGCTGGTTGAGGAACAGAGGAAGTTCGATGCTGTGATTTCTCTAGAGGTTCTCTCTCTCCCTTGCACTTTTGTGTCCTGAACCATTTTCGAGCTATTGTCTCCGCAACCCTGGATGATTTAAAACTCGTTGCATCTAATTTGTTTGGTTAATGGTAATTGAAGGTGATTGAGCATGTAGCAAATCCTGCTGAGTTCTGCAAGTCCCTGTCAGCATTAACTGTTCCCGATGGAGCTACTGTGGTTTCAACCATTAACAGGTCTATGAGAGCTTATGCTTCTGCTATTGTTGCCGCTGAATATATTCTCCATTGGGTATTATTCTTTCACTGATTCTGGAACTTCATACTTCTAATGGTTATTGTTATGTAGCATAGTCTTTTACACATAATATCCCTAATTTTATACTTTTGCATCTAGCTACCCAAACTTTGAAAATATTACGCAAATCTCTTTTTTGCCAGCAAATGATGAAAATGTCCTTGATTCTAATCTCAAAAATGGTATTGTTTTTTAGATTAGGGTCAGGGCATTTTTGTCATTTTGGTGAAGGAGTTATGTGTAATTTTTTGAAAGTTTAGGTAGTTGGATATAAAAGTTTATCGTTGAGGATAGTCACATGCAAAAGACGTATAATACACAATAACTATGTGTAATTAACCTTATTTCTAATTTCTATAGTTGCTTCTATAGCGTTGTTTTAGGATTAATCACCATCTTGATCTGTGCCATACCTGCAATGCATCTCTTTTGCCTCTATTCTTCTGTGGATTGAAATGCTCTGTTTTGTTGGTTAACACTCATTAAGATGAGACATGCAAATACCCGATTCTCTGATTCAGTCACAAAGCGCACATCTTTAGTTCTTCGCTCCAATCCTTTAGACTTGTTTGAGGAAATTATACCATTTGATCTTTAACACAGCTTCCAAAGGGCACACACCAATGGTCGAGCTTCCTGACTCCCGAAGAACTAGTCCTGATCTTACAACGAGCTTCCATATCAGTAAGTGCATACCGAAACAACGATGATCCCACTAAACATCTGAATCATATCTGAATTACATGTAACTTCAATTGCTGATTTGCTGAGTTTTCTCCAGGTAGAAGAGATGGCCGGTTTCGCATTTGATCCATTGAAGGGACGATGGTCGTTATCGGGTGATATAAGCGTAAACTTCATTGCATTTGGATCCAAAACAGCTGAAATGTAAACGTGCACGGATGAGGAACATTTGGGATGTGCGGTATGGATTTGACGCCGTGCCATTCTCTGACATATTTAAAGATTTGGAGTTATTATGGTTGTTGTTTTTTCCTCGGAAAGAGGAAAAAGAAAGCTTCTTGTTCCTTATCTTTGGGAAAAGAAAATAAATATTGAGCTTCCCGAGGTTCCTACGCTGGCCCACACCGTATCATTATCCCTCCAGTCACTAGTTGACACCTTTATATTTATGGGTTTTTGGATATATTTTTAGTTAGATCTTGTTCCTAATTCTACTCAATTTCGACATAGTTTCACTATGTATAGGTTTAAGTTCGAGTGCATTATGTTTTAGGGCTAAACATTGATGATTATCGATATGAATTGTCCATATGTTGTTATTTTTTTTTTATATATGTGGCCCCTCATAAACGTGAGTAATTTCTGTAAATGATTTTATTAATTATAAGACGTACATTAAAATTTTGTGACAATCAACTTTAAATGATATATTCGTATGTCATTTAATAACTAAATATAAATAAATAATACAATAAAATAAAATAAACTGGGTCATACAATTTGTTCAAGATTGTACAAGAATTTGGATTAACAGTGATGTAATTTAGTTTTTGGTATCTTTAAGGATAATCACGTGACGTGGAAAATCAGTAAAATTGAAAACAAAAAAAGTGGTCTGAATGAAGACAGATAAGGATCCTATTTATTCAGAATTGACCCCTAAAAAGTGGAAGAAGAAAATAGAGAAATGGAGATGATCCAATTTACACACTAACAAATACGATCCGGGCACGGAACTATACAATTCGATCATTTACCGATCTATCTTTCAATTTCCGGCGAAAACCATGTCATCGGACTCATCGTCGTTATCGTCGGCGAGAGCTCAGGGCCGATTGGCTGTGCTCTCTGCTCATTTAGCTGCTGCTGGGATCGAATCGTCGTCGCTCTTTGTCCCGATTCTGGAGCCGTCATGTGTCTCCTCTCAATCCATGGTGCAGCCGCCGGGGAATCTCAAAGGGTCCTTGACCGTCATCGACGAGCGCACCGGCAAGAAGTACCAGCTTCCGGTATCCGAGAATGGTACTCTTAAAGCTGCGGACTTTAAGAAGGTAACTATCGATTTTGGATCTGGTTCTCCAGAAGGACTTAATTTGATCTGGTTTTGAATGTTGGGTATTGGTGGAATTTTGATTATTATGTTTGGTTTTGTGTTGTATGTTGATTTGGGGATCGGATGATTCATTGTTTTGGTCGATCTTTTGGTTTGATGGGTAAGTGAGACTTAGCAGAATATATAAATTTAAGAACTTTTTTTTTACATGTCATGAATTATCCATGTTTTTTTTTACCTCTACCTGTTAATGTCATTGAGGTGTAACATGTCAGGTTGATCTTGATATTTGATTGGGTGGGGGTGGATTATGATTTATACCCATTTGTTTGGTTAGGGAGAAGTGAAACAAAATTAACATGGGTTCACTACTTGATGTGAATCAGGCTCTTAATTAATTTTGCTCATTAGACTAGTTTGATTCATCATCTCAATTATCAGTTCAACTTCAAACAAATTGAATAACGTACTATGATGCTTTAGTAAAGTTTGGGAGTGGAAATTGAATGACGTACTATGATGCTTTAGTAAAGTTTGGGAGTGGCATTAGTTTCTTCATTGCATGGGGCCGAAAGAAAATGCTCTAATTTAATCTCATTTCTTAAATTAATTTACTGTGCATACTAACTAATAAGAGATGAGGTGAACATGACGACGATCATTTTACTTCTTCTTTTCTTCTTCTGTAGTTTGACAGCTGTTTATGTGAATATACAGATAACAACAGGAAATAATGACAAGGGGCTCAAACTTTACGACCCAGGCTATCTCAATACAGCTCCTGTTCGATCAACAATATGTTACATTGATGGTGATGAGGGAATCCTTAGATACAGAGGCTACCCAATTGAAGAATTGGCTGAGAGCAGCTCCTTTTTGGAAGTGGCTTATCTCTTAAGTAAGTGTTGTCAACTGAGATTTGTAGTCCATATTGATTTCTGACAATTAGTTAGTAGTCTTGAAATTCAATGTACTATCGCCATTTGACGAAATAAATTAACAAATGCAAAATCTCTTGCAACATACATACACTGAGATGACCAGTAATGCTGATGAACATATGAATAATTTAAATCAAAATGGGTTTAATTAGTTGATTGGCAGAATTAATTCATGAAGACTCTTACTGCACATCTACCTATTTCTTGTAAAACAAATGCCTGTTATATGTATTAAATATTTGTTTCTAAGTCTATTTGCTTTCTTCTTTCAGTGTATGGAAACTTGCCTTCTCAAAGTCAGTTAGCAGACTGGGAATTTGCCGTTTCTCAACATTCAGCAGTTCCTCAGGGCCTTTTGGTGAGCTTTTCTTAAACATGTTTATTCTTCTCCCAAGCTTTGCAATCTTTCAAATGTTCAATTTGGTTACCCACATTGCTCTTTAATTTAGCTGAAACCATTGGTAAAATTGAGTTTGAGGCGTATGAAATTATCTTTTAACTACCGGTACATAGTTCTCTCACTCGAATGAGTGAAAGCTTGTTATAACCTTGATCTGTTTTCTTTTGTCTCTACACATATCCTCTCACCCTTCGTTATAGGTGCTTTTGACTGAATAGTTTCCTTTTGTATCTGATATTGCAGGATATCATACATGCAATGCCTCATGATGCACACCCAATGGGTGTACTTGTCAGTGCAATGAGTGCACTTTCTGTCTTTCATCCAGATGCCAATCCTGCTCTTAGAGTAAGTTCCTGATTTGACATGAAATCTTAATCTTTTTGTACAACTAGACATGGTTAGTTTACATGAGCACAAGCATATGCGCTCTGGCACATACAATTTCTTCAAATTGGCCTTGTTTTATGGCGTTGATAGAAAAGTTTCATCTTGAGCTAAGAATATAGTTACATAATTATCTGAATCTGAACATGCGTTGTAAATTTGTTGCAAAAGCTGTGGTTTTTTTTATGAGCACCCTAATGATATAGTTATTTTTTTGTACAGGGCCAGGACCTTTACAAGTCGAAACAAGTGAGAGACAAACAAATAGCAAGAATACTTGGGAAGGTTTGTCATTCATTTTTCTTTTCATTTTACTGAAGTAATTTGATCAGGAACCACAATGTTGATTTATTTATTAGTGCTGTTGATTTATCAACTTATATAAATAAAATAAATTTTTATGTGTTATGCAGGCACCAACCATAGCTGCTGCAGCTTATTTGAGGTTGGCGGGAAGGCCTGCAGTTCTGCCTTCCAATAACCTCTCATATTCAGAGAACTTCTTATACATGTTAGATTCACTGTAAGTTCTGCTGGCCTCTTCTTCTTGGTATTGGTTGCCGCAAAAAATATTTTTTCTATGTAGAATGTGCAATTAATATATAATGGCTCAGATAGAAACAGACTTACATTGAGCGACTTAAAAGTCAATGTAAAATTGTAAATATCCCCTTTGCTTAAACTATGAAAATGAGCTTAAGCAAAATAAAAACTGCAACATTATGACACTTTTATACAAACTTGCAGAGGCAACAGGGCTTATAAACCCAATCCTCGTCTTGCTCGAGTCCTAGATGTTCTGTTCATATTGCATGCTGAACATGAAATGAACTGCTCTACTGCTGCTGCCCGGCATCTTGCATCAAGGTAGGCATGCTATCTTTTTTTGTTCAGTAAGGGAAAAATGGTAAGCAAGCTTTGAAACTTAACCTTGATCACTGTCATTTTAGTGGCGTTGATGTATACACCGCTTTGGCTGGAGCTGTTGGAGCATTGTATGGACCACTTCATGGTGGAGCAAATGAGGTAAGTGTGAAAAGTGTTTGGAGAACAGTTTGTCTTTTGTTTAAGTCCCCTCGGTCGTTCCTAGGGAATTAGTGGTTCGGGCCAAACATCACTTTAATATATCCTCCTTGAATCTTATATAGGCTGTACTTAAGATGTTGAGTGAGATTGGAACTGTTGCTAACATCCCTGAGTTCATTGAAGGCGTCAAGAACAAGTGAGTTCTGATTACTATCTAATCACAATTTTTTAAGGGAAAATCTTTCTCAGCCACCCCTAAGTATGCACCATTCTCAACTAACTACCCCTAACTTTAAAATGTTTTTGACAAGCCCCTTAAGTTTTTCTAGTCTCAGTTTACCCCAATTGCATTAATTTTGGGTTTGAAAGAACAAAACTACCCTCATGAAAAAGTAAGGGCATTTTTGTCATCTCACACCCTGGGGTAAAATGAGACTAATAAGACTTAGGAGGGTTGTCAAAAACTTTTTAAACTTAGGGGTAGTTGATTGAGAAAGGTGCATAGGGTAGGAAGTGAGATTATCCCTTTTTTTTTAATGTTCTTGATCTTCCTCTAACTATATACTTGCAGGAAGAGAAAGATGTCAGGGTTTGGGCACCGTGTGTACAAAAACTATGACCCAAGAGCAAAGGTCATAAGGAAACTGGCTGAGGAAGTGTTTTCGATTGTTGGTCGCGATCCTCTCATTGAGGTGCCAACCGAATCTATTATCATATTTTGTTGAAGAAAAAAAGTTACAATTATTTCTTAAATCACTTTCCCAAGTTGTGAAAAATATCGAACTACAGAACTTGTAAACTTGTCATAACTCTATCAGATTATTGATTCGTTGTTGTGTTAACATTTATGCATACTCAGGTAGCTGTTGCGCTGGAGAAAGCTGCATTATCTGATGAGTATTTTGTGAAGAGGAAATTATATCCAAATGTTGATTTCTACTCGGGGCTGATTTATAGGTATGATTAGTCTTAGACTAATATGAGATCATCAAGTCTTCAAAGCAAGGGACGGGTAATGAAAAGTTGATTTTTTTTTTTGTTACACAGAGCAATCGGGTTTCCAACAGAGTTCTTCCCCGTATTATTTGCAATCCCTCGAATGGCTGGGTACTTGGCCCACTGGCGAGAGTCACTGGATGACCCAGATACCAAAATTATGAGGCCTCAAGAGGTTAGTTTCTTACAAATACATCTGTTTGTTTGAGCATCTGAAACTTAGATGATCCTTAAGCTCTAGGATTAAGGTTCTCAAATACTTCTAATACTGACAAGATATGGAGGCTATATGTAGTGTCATTGCTTGTTCTTTGTTGAGGTGGTAAAATTTAATAGGGATTTCGGGAACCAAATGCATATAAAACAGCATATAGGTATTCAAGAATAGCAAGTATATCCAATTCATTCGAAGTTGATACCTCAAAATACTTTTCTTTCATAATCAATATCCATTTTGTTTCGTAACCAAAACTGTAAATTTTTGCTGATGTGGGATTATATATAAATAAATAAATAAAATCTGATTATTCTGCTGATGTGGTGTTCCCATGTGGTGTATATGCCATGAAATTACGAAACTCTTCATGTATTAAAATCGGGTATTTTATACTTGGTTATTGAATCTAAACAAAATGGGGACTGTCGATATTAATACTATGTATATCGTTCTTGAACATACTCTAAATTTATTTGAAATAGTTTATGCTTTAGCTATTTCATTTGAGGACGTTCCTGACATATCTGAAAATAGGTTTACACCGGGCACTGGCTGCGACACTACACGTCTCCGAGGGAACGGATGGCGTCAACAGAGACTGACAAGCTCAGTCAGGTGCCCGTTTCAAACGCCACCAAGAGGCGGCTGGCGGGAACTGGGGCTTAGGCTCGAGTAATTTAATATATAGAATAGTAGACATGATATTGTTGGTAACAATTGAAGGCCAAATAAATGTATCCACATAAATTCATGGTTTGTGTGGTTTAGCATTGAAGATTTGTTCCAAAGACAAGCTAGTTACAGTATGTTGTACTTCCAAATGAATTCGATCTACGACTTCAATTGATGTGTACTCTCAAATACTTGCTACTGAGACTTTTGGAAGGTTAAAATTATGAATAAGACCGTTGTTTCACATGTTTCTGCAATTTGATCGTCGTAGTTGACTATTAAGAAGCTTTATCGACATTACAGGGGAGATATATCGACATAGCTTCTCAATGTTCTGTTGTAGTCTTAAATATGTGTCTTATGAATGAAAGCTAGGACAAGGGAATGTAACTTCATCAACATTTACGAAACCATGGGACAAATATATTGAACTCGAATGAGAACACGTTTCAGAAGGTTTCGTACTTTATCAAGAGAACAACAATCATATAGATGCAAATCACTCATAAAATTGCACAAATAGATTCTAGAGATGGAGGCAAAGGGAAATCCACAACCCCTGATTTTATCCCTGATGCCGGTACAGGTGAAACAGTTTCAAGAGACGAACCATGTACTAAGCAGAAAGGGCACGGGAGCAAACGTCTGTCATCACGATGCTCTCCTATCTCCATGGAAAATGCCAAATTGATTCTAGAATCTTCTTTGAGTCGGGTTGGTTGGTTTAGAACTTGACGCTCCACCCTTTCCCGAAAAACTATTTGGCTTCACAGGGGTGGGCAGAGAGAGACTACAAAGACGATTAGCAAATGTAATAATGATTAGCAATGTGTCGTTGAAAGCTACTTATGTAAGTACAGAGAAGAGATAGTTCGTTACCCCTTATTCCTTTGCAAAGCGTTTTTCTTAATAGCTGCAAGATTCTGAACCTCACGACTGTCCAAAATAAAGTCACTGTCAATGCTCAATGACCCGATTTAAAGGAATTCTCGATTTACTTGAGAGTCCAAATAGGGAAGAATCAAAACCAGAAATAATAACTTGAAAATTGTAAGGATCCATCCAGTGAAAACATTTGAAGATTATACATAAATAAATTAAATTAAATTATTGGGATAATCTCACGCATTTCCCACTTCATTACACCGACTTCTAAATTTTCTCACTCAACTACACTAAACTCCTAAATTTTCTCACGTCTTCAGGAATCTAGGAACATAAGAGTCTGAAACCATTTCCTAATCTAACAAAAGCATGGAGGAATAAGAATTTCGGCAACATATATAGAGCGGTACCTCTTGAGAAATTCTATTTTGGACTTCTTCATTATATTGCTCTTCAAATTGGAGACATCGTAGCCTCCACCTACAAAGAATCACCCGAAGTAAAATCACAGAATCACAATGTTGCTACCTCGATATGCAAGCTCTTTTTCGGGATTTTTGTCTTCAATCATATACACTACATTGAACTACAAGAAACCAATCACAAGTTAATACCATAATAGCTTCTCTTATTGCTAGATGGCGGGACCTTTGTGCAAAGACGAACTTGCCTACTTTGTTTACCTACAAAGCAAACACGATTGATAAGTATTTTAAACACACACAAGCTAAAACAAAACTATAACCTCAAAGAAAGGACATACGAGCATCTTCTTTCTCATACAGTTTCTTGATCCGATCCACAGTTTTGCTCTCAGCCTCGTTCACATCCTTCATTTTTGCCTCGTACAATTGGATCCATCTAAAAGCCACTTTCTTCTGTCTCATTCTCTCAACAACGACCTCAGTGTTCTTAGTCCCAAACTCCTTCTCATAAAACTTCTTCCACAACTTATCAGTAACCGGGCTCAAGTCCGTTACCTACAGAAATGATCCCCAAAGTTCAAGATCACTCGTCGAGTTATAAATCAAAATTGCAGTACATTTGTACACGAATCAATCTTACTGTTGTGGATTTCTCGATGTGCATCAATTGATCGAGTGTGCAATGCGGCAAAATGTGCTCGAGGAGGTCTAAATCGATTCCACCAACATCACTGAGATACCTTACATTATCTATGGCTGTCCTAACACAAAGATCTACCAATGACGGAGGCCTTTTCTGCATCTTGCGGAGCCTCTCATCTCTGTAAGCCATTTCTGATGCTAGAACTAAAAGAAGAAGATACAAATTCAATAAAAATAATAATAATAGGAACAACGATTATAAATTCGATGAATCAGAACAGAAACAAGAGCCTAATACAGTTCTTAATTTGTCAATCAAACCCAGGAACAAATATTATAAGTGCGATGAACCAAACCCCTCATCCTAAAATTGAAAATTACATTAATCTAAATGTCAATTCAATTCCAAATCAGAACAGAACACGAGAACTGGGAAAAAAAGCTTCATCAGAAATCAAAATTGATTAAGCTTTGAATCCATTTCTTCTTCAAATTTCGCAATGAAATAAGCCAAAAACGAAATCTGCTGATAATCATAAAATTGCTCAACTAAGTTATTGCCTGCATATGCAAAAACCCTGCAAAATGAATTAAATTTAAAAATAAAATAAACGAAAATGGATCGAGAAGAGCTGGATTGATGAGAAGAAACAATTACAAATACACCTAAAATAAATCAAACTCAATTTCGAGTATCGAGATATAGATACGAGCTCAAATAAATATGAGTATTTAAATTCTCTCAATTATAAAGAAGATACAAAACGATAAGATCGGAGAATATGGATGATAGAGAAGAGAAGATTGAAGATTTTACCGATTGATGGGAGACGGAGAGGAGGGTCGCCGGAGAAGAGACAGTGGTGGATATTTTCTGATGATATATTTTTATTTTTATTGCACAAAATTTCTATTTTATTATTATTTCTTTTTCTATTAAAAAATATATTAATTAGGTGAGTTTTGATTTATTAATTTGGCACGAGTCTTGTGATAGATGGTAGTGAGGTTCGATACAGCTGAGCTCAGCTGAAGCCACCACCACGTCACGAGTTTAATATTGTTTTCACTTTTTCTTTTTTTATTGGATACATAAAATATATAAATAAAATAGGAGATAAACTAGGAATAAATATTTCTTTTATTACCAAGGATTAAAGTTTGTTTTTAATCCTATAAATCATGAACACAAGAAATAAATAAACACTCTTTACCTGATACAAGACCAAAAGTTACTAATAAAGCTCTTATAATTAGGTATAATAAAAATAAAACACTGATTTTGTGCACCTAATTCTTGGTAATTTATAGAAATAATCTAGGACTTGATCACACCTCATTTTATGGTAAATATCATTCTTAATTGACAAATTAAGAACTGTATTAGGCTCCAAAATGAAACAATTCTCCAAGCTTTGCCAAAAAAATGAACATAAAAATCTACGAAAAATACAAATACAAGGAAATGAAAATTGATTTATTGTACAAAAATGGTCTGAGAATCCCTAACTGCTTCCTCACTATGTTCTATCATTCTCGTACCATTGGAGGAACGAACTTATGGTTAGGAAGTGTCTGCTCGAACACGTGACCCACTTTCAGCAATTTCGCCTGCACAAATCATCGTCCACAATCTCAAACATCATAGGCAAATACAACCGTGACAGCAATCGGTACACAAGTTCACACCAGATCGAGTGTTGGTTTGAATGAGAGAGAAGATTATAATGAGTCAATACCTCATCAAATGGGGCACCAATCATTTGAAGGCCAACAGGAAGACCGGCGAGTCCTCCTTCAACGAATCCACAAGGCAAAACCAATGCGGGTAACCCGGCCAAGTTCACATTGACCTGTATTGATTTGGATCCGTTTAATACGGGAAAAAAATGATTGGACCGGATCTCTCATTTAACTACATTGACTTTCAAATTTTCTCACTATACTATACTTTGGTAATAAATGACAAAAATACCCTTAGTTCATTTTTTTTAAAAAATGCCACCGGTATAGAGTAAATGTTGCTAGAGTTCGCTAAATTGCTGCAGGGGTACTTTTGTCATTTATTATCAAAATAAAGTGAGAAATTTTAAAGTAAGCAAAAAATGTGACAAAGATTGGTGCACTTTTGTGAGATTTATCTATTTGTTACTATCTTTATCTACACATTTTAGAATATATAGGGAATGAGCGCTGTTTGGAGGAGAATAGAACGCTTACTGTCATGATGTCACCGGCATACATTGCCAAAGGATCGTTTTTCTTCTCACCTGTAAATGTAACAAATAATTGTCTAAATTGTACCATATATGAGTAGTTAAAAATTAAGAAAAGGTAAGAAAAAGTTAGTGGCATACCGATCTTATAAGCAGCAGATGGAGCTGCAGGTGAAATTAAAATGTCGTTTTGGTCCAATGCTTCCTTGAAGCTTTTCTTAATTATAGTCCTAACCTGTAACACTATTATAATTGTAAATTTATTCTTAAGAACCAGTCTTGTTTTCTTCAAACAATAATGATTTTCACAAGAGACTATTGTCATTAGCAGAGACCAGCAATGAAATATGAGAAGGAATTTTGATTTTTTATATATATAAAGTTTTCGAATCAGGACTTGTCAATTCCAAGCCCCAAATGTTCCTTCAAATTCGTTGTGGTGGCACGAATGTTTATTTTTTCACATAAGAATAGGGGATAATCTCACTGAGCTACCCCTAAAGTATGCACCATTCTCAACTAACTATCCCTAAGTTTAATAAGTTTTTGACAACCCCCTTAAAGTTTTTTTAGTCTCAATTTACCCCATTCCATTGAATTTTGGGTGTGAAATGACGAAAATACCCTCATGAACAAATTAAATAAGGGTGTTTTCGTCATTCCCACCCAAAAGTTGACGGAGTTGGGGGTAAAATGAGACTAAAAAAACTTAAGGGTTGTCAAACTTAGTGGTAGATGATTGAGCAATGTGCGTACTTAAGGGTAGCTGCGTGAGATTATCCCTAAGAATAGACTTACAGCAAAATATACGCACATATATAGACACGATAATTACTCTAAGCATAATACATGTAGTACCTGCTGAGCACGCTTGTAATAGGCATCATAATAACCAGCTGAAAGACCATATGTTCCCATAAGAATTCTCATTTTGACCTGCAAAGGGTAGCTTTACATTAATCCAATGCTACAAAAAAAAAGTCAACTCCTAGAAGGTCGAGTATCCACGTCAAATATTTCATACCTCACCACCAAAACCTTTAGCTCGGGATTCCCCATAGAGAGAGTTTAGCTCATCAGCAGCAACCTGGTTTCCGTACCTAGGTGTTTTGTACATAATGAAAGTAAGAACTCGATAAATTATTTGTACTACATACAAATAATTCCCCAGCAAAGTGGTAAGAAGTTTGGTTCCCTTAAGGAAGATCTCAAGTTCAAATGTAGAAAGATAAGTTATACTGAAGTAAAAAAAATGGAAACCGAAACCAAAAGGGTGTGTTTAGACATAGGTAAATTCATACCTGACTCCATCATAACGAGATAAATTGGAAGATGATTCACAGGAAGCAAGAATATAGTAAGCCGGCAACCCTAGGGAGAATGAAGGCAACGAAACCTGCAAATTAGTACAGACGATTTCAAAATTATTCCGTCTTCATTCTTCACGTGATTATAGATACTCTTGATAAAAGCAAATGGATTAAAAGGGAATGTAAAAAAGTATAAATTACATAAGGGAAGTGGAAAAGGGTAGACCTCATTTACAGTACATCCCAATTCTTCAAAATGTGAAACAGCGGAGTTTATAGCAGAAACAACACCAGTATCAACACAATCATCAAGTGTTTCACGAATTATACCAACCCTCAGTCCCTTCAGAGATTCAGGATCCAACAAACTAGAGGAAGCGAATTGAGATGTGAAGTCTGGAATATCCTGGAAAATCGAAATTCTTAACTCAAGAACAGTTGTCATGAGAAGAATCGATTGAACTAAAAACCGATGCAAATCTTACTTGCTTGCTACTAGTGGCATCGAGTCTGTCATGGCCAGAAATGGCATGAAGGAGAATTCCAGCATCAGCAACTGATGATCCGAAGCATCCAATGACATCTAGTGATGATGCATAGGCCATGAGCCCAAATCTAGAGACACGCCCATATGTTGGCTTCAATCCCACAACCCCACAAAATGATGCTGGTTGTCTTACACTTCCTCCGGTGTCACTCCCAAGGGACACTACACACTGCCTTGCAGCAACAGCTGCAGCTGAGCCACCTGACGACCCTCCAGGTACCCGAGAGATGTCCCAAGGATTTGCAGTCACCTAATGAATCAAAACATGGATCATCCTAAATTTTAATACAACATAAGATAGTCTAAGAGTATCATCCTAAATTTCCATGCATTGTTGGTACAGTTTACATTAAAGATGCTTAAACTAATTCAAAAACCCATTTCATCAAGTAAATAACTATAAATACTACTCAGAAGGAAAAAAAAACAGAACTCCACAAAACATAGGCATTGCACTAAAGTTACAATTTTTCCTCATTGTAACAAGAATAAGAACCAGTACTAGAAGCAGAACTCACAAACAACATAACTGACAAATGTATAGTTGGTAATAAGGATTTGCAGTGACCTAATGAATCAAAACATGGATCATCCTAAATTTTCATGATCCAACCAACATAACTAACGAATATATTGTTGGTATAGTTTAAATTAAAGATGCTTAAACTAATTTAAAAACCCATATCATCAAGTAAATAAATAACCATAATACTACTCAGATAAAAACAACACAACTCCACAAGACATAGGCATTGCATCGAAGTTCCAATTTGTCCTCATTATAACAAGAATAAGAACTAGTACTAGAAATGTAAATGTAAATGTAAATGTAAATGTATAAATCAAACAAATAAGCAGAACCCACAAACCTGAAAAGCAGACCCTTCAGTGGTGCTTCCCATACCAAACTCATCCAAATTGGTCTTCCCCACCAAAATCCCACCAAGGAAAATGCCACTGTTACCCCCCAAAACTGGCAGCAAAGCAAATAATAAGCCAACAGCACAATCCTG
>JAYMSW010001261.1:0-17244 GCA_036897725.1 Erodium texanum | reverse complement strand
TACCGTCCCCGAGACCCAACCTACCTCCTGCTTGCGTCAGCCTTATCCACTCACGACCTCCTGCTTGCGTCTTCTCTACCGAGAAGCTTCACCGGAGTTCCTAATCTCGGTGACACCAAGCAACCCTCCGACAACTCGTCCAGACCCATTATCTGACCCGCCCACTGAAGCATCAATAGTCTTCGGATTGGTCTCCTCTGGCTCCAGCTCCACAGAGCTGCCCATCACACAAAACCGCTCCAAATCAATAACCCAGAAACAAAACGCTCTGATGACGAAAATATCAAACTCATCCCCCTTTTCCCGGCGGTCCCCAACTCTCGAGAATCACCATAAATCACCACTTCATGAACAAATGTCTATGCACTCAAAGCCTAAAACCACAATAAATTTCCAATAAAAAAAGTATAATCAGATTAAAATAAACACATGCAACATAAAACCCATAAGAAAAAAAACCCCAAAAATTTATGATCTCATTAGCAACCATTTCTCTCGGTTTGTAGCTCTGTGAATAGATTTTCTGAAACCCTCGCGCGTGTGGAGCTCAGCGAACTCCGTATTTGGGAGAGAAGAGAACCGATGAAGAAAGGAAAGAGCTTGGATCAAAACGTACCTTTGTTTCTGAACTCTTTCTCCCCGAACAGTAGAGAGAACAGAGAGAGAGAGTGTGGTGGGAGAGAAAAAAAATATTTTTTTTATTGAAAACTTATTCATATTTTTTATTTTGTTTTATGATTTATATATTTATTATTTTTAATGATTTATTAAATAAAAATCAGATTTACAAAGGAAATTTGTTTGAAAATTGGAAATTTAATGAGAGGTATTTTTGTCATTTTGTTCAAAAACTCTAAAAGTTCTAGATGTAAAATCTAACGTGTTAAATTTTTGGATAGTTTAAGATAAGTGTGTAGGCAAGAGTATTATGCAAATCGACTGATAGATTAAAGAAGCATTTGTAAATAATCCTAAATTTAATTCAAAATTACTTTAAAAAATTATTTTAAAAAATCCAGTAAAAAATCTAGAATTTTTTTAAAGAAAATTCTTTCCAATTTATAATTTTCTATAACTATTTTTGTTTTTCAAAATATATTTTATTTGTTTTTTTTGTAAATGTTTAGCTTATTTTTGTTTCTAATTATCATATTGTATTGTACAAGGGTATTTAGACATTTTACAGCATACTTAACAGAGTTAGGAACGATGAACTATAAAAAAAAAGTTTACCATATATATATAAACGAGTCGATAGTCAGACGAACTTCTATAAAAATGAGTCACCTTTTGTATATGAATTTTTGCCTAAAAACAAATAACAACTCTTAAAAACCAAAATCTCAATTCATTTGGTAAATAGTAAAACTCAACTTAGAAAAAGATGGAAAAACATCAATAGATGAAGAGTAATAAAAATTTAAATGACTGACCGACTAAATGATAATAAAATATGTTGGTATCTAACTAAATACAAGCCATGCTTAAAACCCAAATGCAAAATATCTCCCTCACCATCTAAGAAACATAATGTTAATGGCTTAAACCAAGACCCATCATCATAAACCCCGACAAAACTCTAGCACAGATATTTTCTTTCCCAACCGGAATATTAGAGAGCTTCGTCATGTCAACAATGCTTATGAGAATTATAGCAAAACAATCATCTTGAATTTTCCATAACAAAACCTAACAGATCTTTTATAAGAGATTTCAGCGAAGGAGAAACATATGAGATTGTGACACCACTCGAGTCACTTAACAATATAACTTTTAAGGAACGACATATAGAAAAAATTCCAACAAAGCATAACTTTATCAAGAACCTGAATATTTTTCACATCAATCCATCTCTCTTTAATCCATAAACAACAACTACTTTAAAGGATCGAAACCAATTTTTTTTATCAATTGAACATGGTTTCACATGAATATTATGAAATATATGACCTGCCTGTCCATTTTTACCAAAATCAAATTGGCCAAGTATAAACCATAAAAAAAGAAGTATATACGAAGAAGTAAGCTTTGAATTACAAATGTGGCAAGGGTGATATGACTACTTGAAAAATAGGAACACCCAACAAAAGGAATGGAGATGCTCTTTAAATGGAGTGAGTTATACTCAATCTTTTGTTTGAGTCATCAGGGGTTGTAGGTGAAATGACATAAGTTTTTGTAACCAGTACGAGGTCACTGATTCCAATCTCATACTTGTGATATTACATTTCCCTCTTTTTTTTATAAAAAAAAAAATCTTTTGTTTGAGTCAATTTGTTAACCAAAAACCATACTCGATTTTACTTAGTTCACCTTTTACCCAAAAACTAAAGTATAAATATCAAAAACCTATGTGATCATCTTCACCTTTCTCTTAGTAGCAGAGATAAAAAGAAGAAAATCATCTACATATAACAAGGGAGCTAGGAGTGAATGCAAACATTTTCAAATAATTTATACCTCAAATAAGATTGTCCTCTATAAAAATGGTTAAAGTGCCTCACCCTATTTCACCTTTTTTTTTTTTTTTGCATCCAAAATAGCCTTTAGAGATACAATAGTACATAACAAAAAAATTTGCAGGGTAAAAAGTTTCAAAATTTAATCCTACCCAAAAACATATAGGACATCAAAAATAAAACTCAAATGAAAGACTTTCTGATGTCAATCTTAAGTGTGAAACTATATAATTAAAACGCTTTAAAGTGTAATAATTAGATAAATGTGAACATAAACTAATGTGTAGTGAATCATGTGTTAGTCCATCACATGATATAAAATAATGAAAAAAAAGAACAGCATTGCTCCACAAAAAGTAAAGAACAAAAAAGGACACCTTTGAAAAGAAAATAAAAATAGCTGGCCATCTTTATTCGAAGCAATAATAATACATTTAGAAAAGATTACATTTCATCTCCCTTTTTTATTATCTCCTTCTGCTTGGGAGAGTCCAGAACTAAACACAAAGTGGCAGAAAATGGAATATCATGCTCTACTCACAATAACTTCCCTTGTTGCTCTATGTGGCTTCTCAAGCTCTGATCTAGATTGCCTCATCCCAGGCTCACCCTATTCTCGTTGTTCAAATGCTGTAAACCCTTCTGTGGGGTCATGTACCGGCCTTACGTGTGATAGATCGGTATCGTCATCAACCTCTCCACGTTTGACCAATCTCGAAGGTGTGTTCTATTTTTCCAGATTGTTATACTAATTCGTTTATAACATTACCAACTTGTCATACTTCTTTTTTTCAAATAAAAACAAATAATTGTTGTCCAAAAACGAGTCTTGGCGAGAAATATATTTCTTTCTTTTTAATTTATCTTTCTTCCAACTTCTGTTGGATTAAGTGACAGAAATTAAACACTATGCTCCATGAAGTTATGGTTTCCACCTGCCACTAGCTTCAGTATTCACACTACCAATTATTACTTTGTAACAAGTTAAGAAAATGTAAAGTTATTTTAGAAAAATGAAAATAGTCTGGGTGACGTATATGTTACACAATAGAGAATTACAGAGAAGCCAAACTATTAGAGTTTCGACTAATAAATATTAAATACAAATTATTATGAATAAATTAGGATTATTTTTTTTCTGACACAAAAAGGATGCTTGGGATTCTCATATTTTTAGAAACTAAATAACTTTTAAATTTTCAAAGAAGTTTCGAAGTAGTTATAATTTTAATATGATTTTCTTATATATAAGTACGGTACGTCCATGTCATGGTCAACTATTAGTCAACATGTATTATTATGGTAAAATAAAGAACTTTTAAAATTTCAAAGAAGCTTGGAAGTAGTTTTAATTTTTCTTCTTCTGAAAGTTAAATTATTTATTAGTGGCATGACACTGATTTTTTTTATAAATTTATTTGGCAGCTATTGCTTATAAGAATTTAACATCAACTTGGAACACGTCAACTCTGCCGACAGAAACGTCAGTTTGCGACGTATATGTGTCGCAACCAATTGGTGTCAACATCAGTTGTTCGTGCAAGCTTGATGCTTTAAACAACTCCATTTGCAATCTCGTGTCAATGTATGATTTTCAAACATATCAGTACAATGGTGGGACGATTATATATGTTTCGAATTTGACAATAATTTGATGTCCTAGATCTAATAAAGGCAAAAACAAAAGAAGAAAAAACAGGTTTAAACCGCTTCAATAAGTTACCATATAACATCTAGAGTAATGCTAAATATTAACTGTACTATTTTTTTTTGTAAATATAATGTAGACTTATATGAAAATATATGATTTTGTTGCAGAAGAATTTGGAATAAGGATTTGGGAGTGGTTCCTGAAGTTTTATCCCAGTTTACATCCTTACAATACTTGTAAGTTAAATTTCTTCTTATCTGGACTTCCACTGCATTGAACCAAAGGACATTAGCATAAAGATTCCTGTCTCAATTGAGTTTTATTCCATCGTCAGGATATTAATGAATGCATCGCTTTCTGGTCCCATACCGGATTCTTTGGGAGATTTATCTTCACTTCAATACTTGTAAGCCAATGTTACATGTTTTCACATTACTCAACTTAATATTTCGATTATATAATGTATAATTTGATGTATTTGCTTCATTTTTTGAGATCAATATATATATATATAAGGTGAACCTTAAGTTTCTTAATGTGAGCAGGAGAATGGACATGAGCCGGTTGAATGGGCCAATACCGAAGAGTTTTGAGAAACTTAAGAGTCTTACCTATCTGTGAGTCTTACATTTCAGAGCAGTCAAATAAATATAATTCTCTGTTTACAATAATATTTCACCGTCTTCAACTTTGATTTCATTGCAACTACGGTTATACAATATAAGTGTTGTGAATTTCAAGTTGGTGTCAATTATTACCATCATCTTTAAAGTGATGCAAAGGTAAAGGTTTTAAAAGGAAAATAGGAAAGGTTGGTCCTGTGTGTAATTGTTCTTGTATTTACTTTTAAGTGACACTATGTGTCATGATGAGAATCAGATATTACTCTAATTTTATTGTCGGACGGACGCAGGGATGTTACCAGAAATATGTTATCCGGCCACATTCCTCCTTTTCTGGGCGAACTCCACAATATTACAGAATTGTAACGATATATTAATGATCACTTATTAATTTTCCAATCTCCACCAGCAGGATTTGACATCTCTTTCTCTTTCAAGGTATTTGGGCAACAATCTATTTAGTGGTACCCTTCCACCAGAAATTGGAAAATTGAAGAGCCTTGTACATTTGTAAGTTATTATTTACTCAAAACAATACATGACAGAGACATCATACTTCTGATGGTTATCAAAATAAGATACAGATTAAGCCATTTGTTAATTTGTTGCTATTCATTTTACAGTGGAGTATGGGACAACAGATTAACAGGGCCAATTCCGGGTGAATACGCGCAACTTACATCCCTGACTATATTGTAAGACACATCTTGAATTGTGGTTGATGCACTCTGTTCCATTGAGGTTTTTAGCCAACAACATTTCATTTTATGATCTGTGTCTAAATACAGCTCAGTAGGAGGCAATAACATGTCTGGCTCAATTCCCAGCTTCATCAAGACCTGGACCAACCTCACTAATCTGTGAGTTGCTCTTTCATATGTGTCCTTAGGAATGGGACATACCTTAATTACTGATGTTGTTTATATCGTACATCATATAGACGAAACTAACTAATGGCATAAACTTATTAACCAAAACTTCACAAATGATGTTTGTGTGCAACATTGCACAATGAAGCATGAATGTGAACTCATGCACAGATGTAGGGTTAACATGAAATAAATATCAGGACTGCATGATTTAACTGATTCTATTTGTTTCATGTTCTGTTCTGTCACAGTGGTCTCCTTGGAAATAATTTTGAAGGGACTCTACCTCCAGAAATTTTTACATTTCCTAATCTTGAGGTTTTGTAAGTAACATCCATTTCCACAAGCTTCATTTAGAAGAAAAAGTTGGTAACGATACATACACTATGTTTAGTCAATGACTTATTTGGTGCATCTTGGGCACCACTGAATTTCTGTTTTAGGGAGGTAAGTGATCTGAGAAGCTCTAGTTTCCAATTACCACAATCCGCAAACTTGACAAGCCTTAGAACTCTGTAAGTTTTCTTTAGCTCTTATAGTTTTATGCCGCTCTGATATTCAGCAACCAACTCTGCACAATGAACCAAACATATATACAAGTTTACAGTACAATCATGATTTCTGACTTGTCATCTGGTGTCTATAGGACAATGCGGAACTGTAACATTGCTGGTGTGATCCCTACATACATTGGTGACATTCCCTTATTAACCAGATTGTAAGTGTTGTTTTACCAATTAATCTGTAAGAGATATCTAATAATTAAGTCACAGCTATATGATCAAGTTTTTGGATTCTAACAGAGACTTGAGCTTTAACGACATACATGGTGAAGTTCCAGATTCTTTGAATAACCTAACTTTACTGAATAAGCTGTAAGTGAAGTTACCTTCTATTAGTGTTCCAAGGAACTTGTTATTCCTCTTATCCTTGTCAATTAATATATTGCATTGTTAAAATAATAATAATACAGACTTTGCTAAGGTTTGGTTGTTTCTACTCAGTTCTCTTGCTGGAAATAAGCTTAATGGGAGTTTCCCTAACTGGGCCACAAAGAAAAACGGACTTCTGATGTAAGTTTTATTCAAAAGACAAGGCAAGATCATTTAGTTGTTAAGATAACACTTAAAATGGTGAATAATTTGTTTTGCCGTGGTATAAGTATAATGAATATGTATGTTGCAGGGATATATCTTACAATAACTTACAAGTACATGAAGACTTCAGTTTGGAAAAAGACGAGAACATGTAAGGATCATTCCTTTAGTAACGTTCTCGTCAGATTTGGAGTGTTACTTTTGATATTTTCTCATTACATCTCAGGAACTTCTTTGATTGTTGCTCACCCAGTAGTCCCGCCGATGCACTAAATATGTATGATCATATATACTTTTTTTACTCTAAAATCTACTATGCAATTGATCCTTAACTCTTGCTAACAATGTGATGGTTTTCTTCTTCTAGAAATGCTCTTTCTAAGACAATGGGAAATCAGTGTGCTGATGACAAATCAAAGCGTAAGTTTATACTTATTCAGAAACCATAGCAGCTACACCAGAAGTTGAGTTATTTTGTTTATTATTTTTGTTGTGAGCAGAGAAAACTTTGTACATAAATTGCGGTGGTGGGGATGTATATGGTCCTGTCAAGTACCTTCCAGACAGTGAAAACTCAAGTTTTCATATAGACACAGAACAAAAATGGGCTTACACTTGTTCTGGTGAACAGACTGGTGAGGATCCTACTGATTACACAAAGAAGGCAGACTGTGGAGACCCTGGTATTTATGAAACTGCTCGTTACTGCCCCGTTTCGCTCACTTACTATGGATTTTGTATGGAGAATGGAAACTACACGGTCCAGCTCTTCTTTTCTGAAATTGTTTATGTGCAAGGGGATGACGGTGCCATCTCGAAAGATCGCATATTTGATGTGTATATTCAGGTATCAATATCACTCTTGCACTAAGTTAATTAGTATCTTGTCCACTGGGGTTGGTCTGGTGGGCAGTAAGCTCTCTCACCTCTTTGAGGTCAGATGTTTGAATTTCAGTAGGTACACTTGTGAGATGACAATTCCTGCTTTTTGTTGATAAAAAAAGAAGTTAATTAGTGTCTTGATTCAGTTATATATTCTTGATTTCAGGACGAGCTGAGGCTAAAGGACTTCAACATCAAAGAGATAGCCGGGGGTGCATGCAAACCACGGATTGAAACTTTGAGGGTTGCTATCACTAATTCATCATTGAAGATCCAGTTGTACTGGGCTGGCAAAGGCTATTACACTGAAAATGGACCACTCATATCAGCTATCTATGCAAGATCAGGTATCATCACTATCTTACTTCTTCTTCTTCTTTCATCTTGAATTGCCTCCTCGCTTTTATTGCTGATGACTTCTTTGCTCTGTATTTGAAGACAATTATCAGGAAAAGAAACGAAGCATGCTACCGATAATTATGATTGCATTAGCTTCATTACTATTTGTTATGCTGGCTTCTTTGTACTTCATTTGGAGACTGTGCTGGCGCGGTAAAAGACATGAGTTGCATGGTGAGACTAGATATTGTCATGATAGATTTATGAAGAAAAAAAAGGATTAGTTAATTAAGATGAATCTCTTGTATTTTCTTAAAATAGGGGAACCTATAATGCTTCAAGGAAGGCCTGTGAATGCCAAAATGTTCATTGCTGCAACTAAAAAGTTCAGCCCAAGTATGGAGATTGGAAAGGGGGGTTTCAGTACTGTGTACAGGGTTAGATTTTGCACTTTTTTTTCAGTTTTATTCTTTGCTCATCTTGGTTGTAGCGATTTAATTTCGTGTGAACGCAGGCTGAAGTTGGTGATCAAATCGTGGCAGTGAAGAAGCTCCATGCAACAGTAGTAGTACTCGAGCAATTTAGAACGGAACTTTATACTTTACAACGCTGCAGACATGACAATGTAGTTAAATTGTTGGGTGGCTTTCATGGACACAAGAACCACTTGCTAATATATGAATATGTGGAAAACAGCAACCTTGAAAAAGCTTTATTTGGTATGCAATCTTTATTAACTATTCCAAGTCCTCTCAACTGTTATGTGTAATCAAGTTTCGATTTTGAGTTGCAGGGAATTCCAGCGTAAAACTTGATTGGAAAGCTAGGTACAATATCATCTTAGGAGTTGCAAAAGGTCTGAGATATCTACATAAAGAAGCAGGACTGAAGATACTTCACAGGGATATTAAGCCTTCTAATATTCTACTAGATGCAAATCTTCAGGCTAAGATATCAGACTTTGGCCTAGTAAGGCTTTACAATAAACATGAGAACAAGGTTAGCAATCTGGCAGGAACAAAGTAAGTACCTTCAACTTTTCTATGATTTCTTTATTTTCCTCTAGCAAAAGACTGTTTTTTTTTTCAATTGCACAAGATTGCTTAGTTTTCAATTTGTTCTCTTAAATTTAGTAGGTTCAACTTACTGATTTGGTTTGACTCTGCCACTGACATATTACAACTCAACTTTGCAATTTCTCATGAATACAAGACTATTATTATTCACTTTCCAAAGAGAACATATTAAGGTTGCTTGGCATGCTTCTGGTTGTTACAGTGGATACATGGCACCAGAGTATGCGACTAGAGGAATTGTATCAGAAAAAGTCGATATTTACAGCTTTGGGATTCTTATGCTTGAAATTGTGAGCGGGAAGCCTTGTGTAGGACAAAATGAATCACAGGAGAATCATCTACTTCATGACTTGGTAAGAAATTTAGAGTTATCTTAAAATGCAAACGACAAATTTTTAAAAGTAGTATACAATTTGTTGAAAAAATAATCTAAAGTTTCATGGTATTTGGGTGAATATGTTGCACAATTTGTTGGAACCTAATACAGACTTCGTTGGAATATTGGAACCAAGTTAAGCAAGGTTCCGACAAATTGTGCATGCTTTTCGAAGAATCCAGCACAACCCCTTAAAAGTTCATAGTTTACACATTATTGGAAGGCTTGTACTAGAGTGATATGTTGGAAACTTTTATATTTTGTTCTGTTGAAAACTTGTTCACATTTCTTTGAAACAATGTTCACAAAGTCTCCAACACAAACTCATCGAACAATTCATTGAAGTTATTCACCTAAGTAAATTGACAGTCGAAAGCCTTCCACTGGTAGGAGATTGTATTTTCCATAGGATTTCTTCTTACTCATGTCAGCATTCTCACAATAGTTTTCAATGATTTTGCACGAGTTGGAAACTTGTTCACATTTTGGTGGAAAATACATCGTATAATAGTTTTCCAACACAATCGTATAATAATTTCTAATAGTTTGTAATTTGCACCACAAATGGATTGTTTGCACTTATGAACTTTCTTTGTATATATGGTGTGAGCTTAGTGCTTCGGTACAAAACTTTCTTTAGTGTACAAACTATAAACCTCCAAAAGAAATGCATAATTCCTTGTAAAGTAATGTAATATTTGTTTGGAAACTTGTTCATAACTTGATCCCGAGATTCTAGTGAATTGTGCAATACTTTCTAACAAATTATACACCACTTCCAAAATCCGCAATTTACATTCTAAGAGGGGTTTGTATCAAATTAGGCAATACTTGTATACTGCTTTTCAAGATCCGAAGCTTATATCTTAAGAGGGGCTTGCACCAAATTGTGCAGTACTTTCTAACAAATTATGCACTACTTTTCACAGATTAGTAGTTTACATTTTAAGAGGGTTTGCACCCGATTGCTTCCCTTTATATGTTTTCCAAAAAAACAATTGATGTTTATGAGTTTGTTAATAGTCAGAAAACTATGTCTTTTATTATCTTGTTGTGTTGTTACATAACCTGTACTTTAATGCTAACCTTTATCTAAAATAGCTCTGAGGTTATATAACCCGTACTTTAATGCAGGCTCTGGAGTATCGGAGGAAGGGAAAGCTGATTGATCTTGTTGATGGAAGCCTAAGCCAGGGTACTGACGAGGCACCTTTTAAGGAAGAGGCTAATAGAGTCTTGAGTTTGGCAATGATGTGTGCTGATCAGACACCTAGTGTTAGGCCTGATATCTGTGACATTGTGAGCGTACTTGAAGGCAATAAAACCATTGAGCTGGTTTCTTCTCTTGATGGTGCACCTACACCACTTGGCTCTGGTGCTGACACTTCTTCCAGCGGGGGATCGAATTCAACTACTTGGTGGTATGTTATCAATTAGAGAAATGAAAAGATGTCGTGCCTGTGCCCTGTGCTATGATTGCAAGATTGAGAGACTACTCTACTTTTGAAACTGTGATTGCAGATGGATTATTTAGACATCCGTTCATGTTGAATCAACTTATTACTTCGGAGGTGCGTCTGGCTTCTGAAGCTCTTTGTGTATGGTTGATTCTGGATTTTATTTCGTGGATTGATATATAGTTGTGATATGAAGTTATAAATTTATTACTAACTTTTGTATGAGTTTATTCTTATCTGATAAACTAAATATTGTTCAATGGTTGGACAAAGCCGTTGGTAGGCATACCAAGTGAAACTTGCAAACAGCCCTTCACACATATTTTTATAGATTCTCTCATGCGTATCATACAACATATATACACATATACGTACACTTCAACAATCGGTCCCCTATCATTCCTCCAGACTGTTCCTCTGACCTGATCGATCCCCACTCTGAAGAGAATATCATTTCGACGATGACAGGTTTTACGACTTCATTGGTGTGACCTACCCCAGTAGTTCGGCCGATGCCTTTCGGCAACTCGACTCGGTCTTGACTCACTCCTTCCCCAGCGGTTGATGTTTGTCGGTTCAATTGCTTTTTCTCTTTTACTACTATATCACTTTTCTTTATTATTTTTTAACGAACTCTTTGTGGGTTTGGCTCTTATTCTAGAACCCACCCCATCTTCGGTTTAATAAAAAATTCTTGCTGATAAAAAGAAATACGTGCACTTCAAGAATTTGGGAAGTTGTAAGTCTTAAAAGAGGATATTAGTGTTAAAAGTGTAGAATACTGAACTCAATTTTTAAGCTTATTTTCTGGTAGGGTGGGTGGTGGTCAGTTCATATATATATGTTACTCGCCATTAAATTTTGCTTATTGTTGTAATGGGTTTGCGAAAAATACAAATATGCAAAGCAACAATAAACACAAACAATGAGAAGAATAACACATGACAATTAAGAACATCTCTATCAAACATCATCTCTTTGTATTTTAATCTCCAATCCTAAACTTGAGTTTAATATAAAAGTAAGAACATCCCTTGTTTCTTGGTGGTACTATGGTGGTGTATCAAGGTTGACTCAGAGCAAGACTGGAGCATAATGGCTCGCCAAGGAGAGGAGCCCAAGCATAGAGGAAATCAAGGCCTTCAATTTGCACTAAGGAAAGGAGACCTCCATGCACGTCAACGGGTTGGTCGAGGAATCTTAGCAAAAGTTGATAAGTCTTAGGTTTGGCATCAACCGACACACATCGAGAGCCCATCGGGCTGTCCATCGACTTATCTCGACACATGTTGGAGGTCCATTGTTATTGAGGTGGTGTTGAACCCTACTTAACTAACACTTGGCCAAATTGAAGGGGATCTCGAATTTTTCACCATATTGAGAGGGTTTCAGCGAAAGAGGGCTACAGAGAGCTTGCTAGAGCTTTTCAAGAGCAAGATAAAAGAGGATTTATTGGCTTAGGTTTACTTCTTTTACCATATCAAAGAAGTCCATCCATTCAAGAATCTCCCAGCTTTGGGTGGTGGATTGAGTAGAGATTGAAGATTGAGGGTATTTATTGGCTTGGGTTTACTTCTTTTACCTTCTATTCCTCTCTTTTCTTTGAAACCATGTGTAGATTTACCATGTCCAGGGTGGAGAGGCCCAAGTCAGTGTCACAATCATCGACTCATGTGTTATGTAAGACTAAATGACAAGAACTCGAAACGAATCTCATTCTGGTAGAGGGATTCATACACACAAGTACACGTGGTCATTCAAGTAATAAATCCGGTAAGAATTGAGTCGTATTCCACAAGAACCATTGAGACATGCTACTTGAGTTGACTTAGCTTTGGTTTGGAACAAGATATGTATAATATTTTGGGTTTTGAAATAGACGTGCAAGAAAGATAAGTGTGCAAGACATCAAGATAGAATATGTACAACCCGATGGAGGAGGTTGTGGAAGGAATTGAGGTGATCGTGGAATACTATCTAAACCCCAAGGACATCAACTTACACCAAGCCTAATAACTAATCCTTGTCGCACATCTTACTAATCCTATGTCTTAAGCCTATAGTTACCCCTCTCAGATATGACTAGTCTAACCTTATTGGTTTAGTGTCTATCTATCGATATCACTGATGGCCAAAAGGTTGTATTATAAGTGACTTTCTCAGAACTAAGAAGTGACGTGTATACCTTTCTAATTCAACCTAGCTTCCGGAATTTGACACCCTCTCGGGTACTCTACCTATGAGGACTCTACAGGGTTAATTACTCCATAATTAGCCATATAGCATATCAAAGGAAGAAATAAATAATCTAAGCAACAAGATTGTAACTAGAGCTCGATGCAACCGAATAATCTTCAAATTCAATAGCTAATCTAGGTAGACCCCAAACATGTTAGTCTATCCACTAATCCTAAGTTTAAGCTACTAATCCACCCCTTGGTTCTTCAATTAGCCTAACCTAATTTAGTCAATTACACCTCTCGGTGGTACTCCCGACTAACTAGGTTGCATTAAACCCAACTATTATAGGATTAAGAGGTGTGTATCCTCCCTAATTTACTATATTTTCCAAGACTCAAGCCTCTCTCGAGTATTCTAAATCTCTCCCATAGAAACTTAAGGCTAGCTTCGCCTCAAACAACTAATTACAATTAACAAGAGCAATCAAGTAAATAGACAAGCAATCATGGGATTAATACTCAAATTAGCTAGAAATAGAGATTTGAACAATACCCGCAATCAAGAAGCAAGCTCATAATTGTAGGTTTCTACAAATCCACAATGTTTAAGTATCAACAATCAAAATACAACAATAAATGAAAAAACTAAGAACTAGCTATTCCCCCTTATAGATTTCAACTCTTGAGTGCTACAAGCTAGGGATGAGCATGGTTCGGGTAATCGAACCGGAACCCCATAAAAGGTAACCGAATCTGGAACTGAAACCCTGTTTTTACGGGTTTATCTTGTCGATTACGGTTTCAATTTTAGTTATACCCGAACCGAACTGAATACTTTGGGCTTACTATTTTGGGCCTGATGTTTAAGGCCTGAATCTTATAATTTTATGCTTGGCACCAAGCTCTAATTTGGGCTTTCAATAAGTTTGTTGTTCATTTCCTCTTTAAATTATGAATGTTGAGATCATTAAATAGTACATGATTTTACACGCTTTATCTTAATAAAATTTTACTTTCTTCGAAGGGCTAAGTTACACAGATCTCGTATATTCAACTCATCGATCCAAGGAACAATATCAATACAAATCTGAAAATTAAATATAACACAAACGAATAACATCATGATCTAGGATCTCATCAGATACAAAAAAAAAACACAAATTAGTTGTGAAAAATAAACACTATATGAATGGCTAAACAAATACAATAATATCTAAGAAAACATCATAGATCAAAACTTGAGAATATATAAACTAAAATCAACATAGATCCAAAAATAAATAAACAAATATAAGAAAATAATATGAACATAGATATCATATATTAAAAGATCTCATCGATCCAAAAAATATATACAAAATCCGAAATATACAAACTAAAATCATGTTGAGATCTGAAAAGTATACACAATATAAGAAATAAAATGAACATGAAACCAAATCTAAAAAGACTCATCGATAAGACAATCGGAAATGTATAAACTAATATCAACACAGATCTGAAAAATAAACAAATATAAGCAAATAAAATGAACATGGATTTGATATCTATAAATTACATCATCGATACGAATAAAACTAATAAGCTAAGATCTCAGTCCTTACATCACAGATCCAACAAATAAAACATATAGCTATATAAATAACTAAAGAGAAGGAGTGAGATGAGAGGATGATGAGAAGATGAGTGGTTGAGAGTTGAATCTGATGGTGAATCACAAATGAGGGAGGTGTGTGAGTGAAAGCGACTCATGAGGTAAGAGAGTATTTACAGAGAGTGAAGTAGGGTTGGGGGTATAATTATAATTTGTGGCATCAAATTCGATTAGCTGAACAATATAGTTATATGTAGAGAGTAATTTCAAATCATATGAGCTATGGTGCTCAGTTGGTAAATTCTGTTCTATGAGTCGAACGAGCGCATTTGGGAATTTATGGAAGCCTGTGGGGTGAGAGGGCAGACTCATGAGACGTTACTAAATTTAGCAAGGGGTAAAAACGGGTGGAGCCTTTATGCTGGTGGTCCACGGCTCCCAAGGACCTCCTCCTAACTGCTCCTTAAAACTTGTCATAGAAAACAACAAGCGGAGTAATAATGACCTTGGAAGATTTATTCAAAATTAATCTAAATACGATACTTTCGTAAGGAAACAAGCTTAATGCAAGGAAAAGCGCATTGAAAATGCATATGAGTCTAAGACTCATCAACCCTCGACACTTAAACCTTTCTCGCCCTAAGAAAAAAAAAAGAGCATAAAGCATATGCCCGAAGAAAGCAATAAATAACATAAATATATACATGATAGATGTGTTAAGATAAACCATGCGACTATATTGTTTATAGGCGGAGCTTGGCGTCTCCGGGTTATTGAAATCAGTAAAATTATGCAGTCAATGAAAATGCTGACTCAATTTTGGACAAGACTTGATATTTACAATCCTAGACTCAATAAAATTTTCGTGTTAAGAAAATAGTTAATGAATGTTAAACGGTAAGATATATACAAAGAGGTGATAAATTGGTGGTTTTCCACCAAACATGCGAATACCCGTGACTGTACATGCCCTAACTCAGGAAATACTTATGTACATGCTCGTCGTTTTCAATGATTAATAAATTTGAAAAAACAGATAGTTTATACTACCAAATAGATGTCAAAATGCAGGCTCATAAAACTAACTCACATTGGTTTTGAAAAGGTATGTACATCGAGCATAGTTAGGTGAAGGGTTCAAGAAGTCTCTAGCCCCTCATGCCTTCAAATGTTATGTCTATACAGTCTCACCCAAGAATACATGCTTCAATGCAAATTTATCCTAGTTCATTTATGAATTCATAAAGTAGATGATTTAAGATGCACAGTTTTTTTTGCCTTTTTGTGTGCGTACACCGGCCAGTACGTAAGGGGTTCACTTTTTATTATGCAGTTTCCGGTTCCGGGTATGAGGTTTCATCCTGCACTCGCTCGCGACAGCCTCATACCCTTTCACATTATACCACTTTTATTAGATTCTCATTTCTTAGTCATGAGCTCTAGTGCCATAGTGCACGTATGTGTGATTTTGAAAATATGGTGCCACGAATACTTATCAATATCCAACAACATGAATTCGACTAGTACTGTATTTTCCAGAATGAATGCACTCAAGATATCAAAAGCATAAACACAACACTATCCCATCACAAGGAACTATACTCAACTATCCTTCTTCATCTAAATATATTCAGCAGATATAACAGCTCAAACTCAATGGTGACAAAGTTATGAAAAAGTATTTTGACTTCTCATCACTTGGAATATGATTGCTTTCACTTTTAGCGGTATTAGCATGCAAACTATGTCAACAAGATTAACACGATACTAGACTTACAGTGTACAAAAGTACATAGGGTTAAAAGCATGGTAGTCCAACCTTCTTTCACTAACCCAAAACCTAAACAAATCATCACTCAAAATACATACAAACTAATCTAACATCACCAGTAGGGCTTAACACAAGAAAAGAAATAATAACTAAAACGTGTATGCATATGACCTATTCTAAATTCAGACTCTTTTTATAGTTTTTAGAAATTGTTTGGGATGGAAGTATTGAAACAGAGAGTCTTTCCCTCCTCCATACTTAGACCTTATTCTAAGTGTGGGAACACTACTGTAGAAAAGGATGAATATGCATGCTCTGTTAAAAATATTACCAAGTAGGTACTAACATAACAGTAAAGATTGTATCCAAGGAATATAAAAGATGATTAAACTATGGTATAACAATATTATGCAATGCACACAGAATCTCAACAAACATAACATCAAAACATGCGAGCAAATATAAAGCAATAAAAAGTGGAGGAGTAAGAAATGTTGCCCCTAGTAGATATTTGCTCAGGCCATGTAACTATAGAGTTATAAAGGGAAGAGGACTCTTCTCTGGTGGCTTGGTATGTTGGGGATTGGAAGGGTATACTGAGGTAGATTCATCCTTGGATATATCTAGTACTCGCACTCCAATATTTTCCTTACATTATAAACAAGCCACAAGAGAAGTTTCCATAACAATAAAACTAAAAACACTACCTAGACTCAGAAAGGAAGGGGATAAGAAGAATCCTCCAAGTTACCTCCCGGGCAGCGTTTTGTTTAATGTCCTTCAATTGGACAGATGGCGGTTGTTACGGCCGCATTGGACAAATCCCCAAGATGCTTACCCAACTGCCTCTTTGGTTATGTACTTCATACG
>JAYMSW010001260.1:0-17245 GCA_036897725.1 Erodium texanum | reverse complement strand
CCCCCCCGGACCCCAGCCACTTTAGCCACCACGAACATCGGGATCAACCACGAAGTCCACTGACGATCCGAGGTCTCGACATAGAACGAGGAATTGGAGTAATACCCAGGTGGGTAATTCCCGTTTCCGACCCTGTTCTTCGTCCCTCCTCTCTCTAGATCTCCGTTCGCCATTTCTGTACAAACCAAGCTCTCCCTCTCTCTTCTCTCTCTCAACTAACAATGAAAAATCCTGTGACTCTGAGCCTATATACCTATATATTGTGAAGTTAATTGGGCTATAATTGTAGGAATCGGAGAGAGAGAACAGAGATTGAGAGGTGGCTTTAAAGGTAAGGTTGAAGAAGAAGAAGCTTCAATGGATTTAGCAACTCCTTTTTATGGAGATTTTTTTTGTTAACTGTTAAGAGTCATTTATTACTAAATACTGTTTTTTTTTTTAAGTTGTTAACACGATTTTTGATTTCTCGGCTGTTTGTCTGAAGACGGTCACGGTGCTTTGATATCGTTACCTGTCGTTTCATATTTAAATACACGTATTGATCCCAAATTACCATTTTGGGCCTTCTTTTGTTTTTTTTTTTTTTTTTTTCTAGCAAGACTTGAAACTTTTCTTTTTAACAAGAGTAAATCTAATGCGTTTCTTGTATATTAGGATGTAACTAAGTCAAATAAACAAATAGTATTGAAATTTGGTATAAGTTTTTAAATGAGCATAATTTTTGTACTGCTTAACAACCAGATCGGACCGGATAGCACACTCGAATGTACATATGGGATAACTCAAGACAAACAACTGCAATTAACACAAACAACTCAAAAATAATATTATTATTGTCCCCATCAAAATTTGATCTCCGATTGTTAAAAAGACCATTGGACTAGCCTTACATAATCAGTTTATTGAGTAAAAACGATATATTTTTAACTAGTCAAATAAATATGTTATTAATCTATTTTAATTATAAATAAAAAATTGTTTATCAAAAAGAATAATTACAAAAATGTTCTTGCCGGCTGCATTACAAATAAAAAGTAACATCAAAGTGGGTGCCAAATGGATGTGCAATACCAAGTTTGATCTGTCACATTGTAGCTTTAGTTTTGTTTTGTTCCTTCTAATTCTTCAATCAATCTATTTTTTCTATGTTGTATGAATTCCATTTTTTTTTCGGGTGTTTTAGTAAAAACATATGATAGTACAAGATTCGAGATAAATTAAAGTAATTGAATTTGTTTATTTTTAAATCAACTCGAAATTGACTATATAAATTCATTCGAACTGAATTAATTTTTCAAGTCGAAAAGTCACATGAAGGGCAATTTGGACATTTGGAAGGCAATTGAGAATAGACGGAAACATTACAGTGGAAGTAAACGGAAGAGGAAATCATATAAACGCGTATGAGTTTGGTTCGAATCAATTTGGTGAAGTGTGAAACATGACGTGTCAAAGCGAGTACATTGCGTGTACAGAAACGCTTTAACAAGCCTGACGTCTCAGCTAACTGTAGCTTTCAAGCTACTCTCCTTCTCCGCCTTCCACGTGGCACCATTTCAGCCACAGGTAAGCGCACATCAGCAAATGCTGACTTGGCTGATGGAGTAAAAAGGAGTGAAACAAAAATAGTTAAAGGCAATGCAACAAATTCAAGAATAAACTTAATTGTTTACAATTTTGAACATGACAAGCCAACAAACACTTGTTCTTTGTTTTTCAAGTTATGATATAGTTTCCATTTTTGATTAATTTGTTCATGCACTATACAATGGAAGAAAAAAAAAAGGAGTTCATATAAAACAAACACAAACAAGTTGACTTTTTAGTTGAAATTTGTATACAAATCTTTTGTCTGGTATCGAAGTGCGTATATTATTTTGTGTGAAACTTCGATTTCATGTTCTAGGTTGTTATGGGGCATCGGCTTGCATCCATCTTTGGCATTACCATATGATTCTCTTACATAGCTTGTAGCCCGATAGAAGAGCACATGTCGCTAGAATAACGAATGTCCCAAACGAAAAGCTGGTCGAAATGATGGTCGCCATCAAAAGAGGTGCAGGGTCTGGAAGCTGTTGAATCATGAGTATCGCCACTGAGGACGAAGAAATCAAAAGGTATCCCACTACCTGTGATTCATTAACAATATGTTAGCTACGTCTACATACTAAAAAGGGAAAGTTCATTAACTTTAAGAATTTCGCAATTGCAGAGTTAAAATTATCCACATTATGGCCCAAAACAAGCCCAAAAATAAAAACCTAAGCCCAATATGATAGATATTGGTCAATGAGACCTTGCGTTGGATCGTCTGAAGGGATTAAATAGATTCACAACATATTTAACGTTAGATTCGAATCCATATCCGATAGTTCGTGTTCGCACAAAGAAATGAGAGAGAAAGAAAAAACTCGACCTGATCAAGACTGAAGCTAATGTAATCGAAAACCCAATCCGAAATGAGAATGCCTCTATGTGCAATTAAGAGATGGAAAGCTGAGTAAGCAAAAGCCAAGCAGTCCACAATGAAGCAGTACCTGCACAGTGAGTGATTCACTAGATACCTTGTAATCCAAGCAAAATCATGTATTGAACTTAAATGTTTTGCTTTACGAATTTAGAGCGATTTACTGACTAGTAACTGTCACAAAAAGAGTATTTACAGTCATCAAATAAGTGTCATATTTGATTATTATTTTTCCTCAAAAAAGATTTGCTTTGAAGTTTTCAAATAAAAAAAAAGTGTATATTTATTCTAAGACGAAAATTGTCTGTGTTTTATATTCTAACAGACTTTTTATATTCTATCAGACTTCTTACAAAAATTAAGAATCAAAAATCGACTTTCCTACATACATCAATGTTGTTTTTCTTACATACTAGCTCTTTTTTTTTCTACCAGTAATAAAACGATAAATCTTAAATTTTCATCGAGATTTCTGTAAAGCACACAAAGCTTACATCAATGAAGGGTACTTGCTGAAGTTCGAAGGAAGCTCATCGTTGTTCTTCGATGGAGCAGTAAGTGCAAGAGCAAGAGCTGAGATGAAAGAGAAGAGAAAGCCCAAGAACCTGAGGACGAGACTCGACAGATGGATCGAAGGCCTCGAGCTCAACCTCGTCGATGCGACCGAGAACGGCGACGGTGTCGGAAATTGATGTTGTTGGCTCCGGGAATCAGCTCCCACAGGTGAAGCACCAGCCATTGACTTTGCAATTTGAAGGTTCCTACACATTGAAGGTTCCTCAGACTTGCTTCTTCTAAACCCAATTGGGTGTTAAAAAAAAATGTTTAGTTATGCTTAAATTTGTATTAAAAGAAACATCTAATCAGGAGAAGCCACGTGGCGTAGTTTAGTCAACTCACTCATATCATAAAAAAAAACATAATATGTAATATATGATACATGTGACCCGATTTCAACAACTCAATCGTTAAGACTTTATAAACCAAACACATATCCCAGTGAATCATTCCATAATAATACATTTATGATCAGATTTGAAGTCGCAATTACGATATAAAAATATTAATCCTCATGACTTGAGAGTCCGCTACTTCTGACCCTATTGGGTCTTCGAAAAAATGTGTAGTAAAAATCACGAGAAGCCACATGGCACCATTTAGTGAACTTAAACACAATAGCAATAGAGGAAATAATATCATAGCAACCAAAATCAACATCAATAGCCAAAGCTTGTCAAGGTTCAAATCAGGAATCAGCAACAATGAGATGAAATCATATAAATCTGATTTTGGTTTATCAATGTACAAGAAGAGCTATGTGGGACCTAACAAGTAACAGCTCCATGGAAACTTAATACATAAATGCACTATGGTCATTCTTGAGGATCATCAGATTTCACTGAACTAGATTATTTCTGAGCTAATCTAATGTAATCTATACTTTATTTTTCAACAAGTACGAAACAACCCTAAACTCATCACAACAAGAAGAACAAGTTATGAGGATTTGTGATGAAGTTCCACATGAAAAATGTGGTTCATTGGTACTTCTTTGATACCTAAATGATCTGAGTTGTTAGTATACCTCCCTTTAGTTGTTCTGTGCATATGCCTCCCTTTCATTTGTCTGGTAACCCCACGGGTTTTGGTTTGCCCAGTTCCATTGGTCTCGGCACATCTCTGCAATGCCAAACTTTGCCCTGAAACATATACACAAACGTATATATTATAACGATAGCCATAGAAACTATTGTTATGACAAGACACGAATTATGTACTTCCTGGTGTTAAAGATCTTTATGTAATTAAAAATCGGGTAATATGAGCAAGGATCCATCTGAAACTCCAAGAGGGTATGGAGAACTTTTGTGGGTTGTTCATAGTATACAATAAATATGAGGAAATAGGAAAGAGTCGATAACATACTTCCAACCAAGTTCTCTTGCAGCTTTGGTTGTCGATGCATAGACAACTGTAGCATCTCCTGGCCTTCTTGGACATAGTTTGTAAAGAATTTTCGGAAACAAACTAGACTTCAGTACACCAAACATACCATGTATCTGTGCACGCGCGCGCGTGTGTGTGAGTGAGAGAGAGAGAGCAATGACCTTGTCCAATGCTTTCTTAAAAGCAGCAATCATTTCAAACACAGATGTACCTTGTCCAGTACCCAAGTTATATGCAGTACCACCTAAGACAATAAAAGTTACGTCAGACACCCAATTCAAAGATGATTCGTTCATCCAATACCCAATTCTTTTTAGCCATTAGCAAGTTTAGTAAATCATGAAACAAGCAAATATATGTATCCTACAAGAGATATATAGAGAGTACCAACCTATATCCTTCGCGCCGAAGAGCTTCCTAAGAGCAGCAAGATGGCCATCTGCTAAGTCCATGACATGGATGTAGCCTTGTATCTGATTCATCATGTACTCAATCTTGTGATCCGTAGATATTTAATACAAGTGGCACATGTTGAGATTGAATGCTATAAACAAGTAAGACAATTCTTATCTCACTTATGTACCGAGATGCCACTTTTCTTTTCCTTTCAATTTGAAAAACAGCAAGAAACTGAGTAAAAATATTTTCATAAAATTCTTGCTTCAACATATCATACCAAAATCACGTATAATTTTGTAATAAAAAAACAATTTAGAAGCATATATAATCAATATCTATTAAACCAATAGCATACAAAATGAATAAAATGGCTAAAACGTGTGTACCTATAACTTTAATATATTGATTAGGTTCTATTTTGATCAATTTTAACATAACATTGTTAGTTTATTGGCATGACACAAATGTGTAAAGGGATTATGGCAAAAGAGTGATGTCATGTTTTGTGTTCAAGTAATCGATGTTTTTATGTTCTAAACGGTGTAAATCAAGTTCCTCAAGTAACCATTTGGCACACTATTTGTTAAAAAAGACGAAAAACATAACTAAAACTCTTACATGATGACCACATGCTACATATACTTTTGGAAAACCGAAATTGATATTGTGAAATATAAAGATACTTTTTTTTTACCATTAGCACTAAGCGGTAAAAAAAAGTGTCTTCATGTTTTTCAAATAGCTCGTGCATGGGTATTTTTGTCTTTTAATCGCACATTTACTCCGTCCGAGAAGATACACCGAAATGTAATTTGAGGACTTGATCCATACGTTTGAAACATGAGGATTACATTACGACGAAAGTGTTCAAATGTAATGATTGAACACTTGTTTTAAAAGAACAATAAAGTATTGAATCTACAGTGGCATTGTTAGTTTTAGATCATTCCGCTAGTCATTAGGCGTTGAGGAGGTCCCAGAATCAGAGGATACCAAATGGAAAGGAATGAAAAAAAAAAGGTTAAAAGAGCCCTACAAATCTTGGGTTCAGAAACCCACTATCTTGGAGCTCCATTGTTACAACCTAACCCAATCATTTTTAAAACCCACAAAGCCACATGGGAGGCCTCCACAAGGACACAATAGAGATGGACCACATGAGATAAAGAACATAACTCTCAGACCTACTGGCAAAGTACTGCCTCCCCTAAAACTATACCCCCAATAGGATTTCCAGTATATAGCTATATATGTTTTAAGTAGTCAGCCTATAATCACAATTGATCCTAAATCTCTTATACATAACACCAAATAAACAGAGCCAGATAATCAAGTTAAGCTCAATAAATAAATAGAAAAAGGCAAACTAGAAACAACAATCACAAATAAGTTATTGATTTGGATCCCTACAAGTTTGGTATATGCTTTCAAATCTTATTATTTTTCTCTTCTGGATCGTATCCATTAGATTGATAAGCCAATAAAGGGATAAATACTCCTATAAGTCACTATTGCAGACTAGTGGTATGGTTGTCAGAAAAGCAGATCTCTCTAGCACTTCTTAGAAGTCTACTTTAAAAGTATTTTGCAAGAAACCAAATCATGATTATAGCTCTAAAAATATGTATATGATGTCTCACACAGATGCTTTCATTTGCTTAAGCAACTTATTAATGATGCTTAGTCAATTATCTTCATTTCATTTCCCTAAATTATCTTCTTTATTTGGACTTTGGAAAGATCTAGTCATTTACACTTACACATGCTTTTATATATACAAACTATGCACAAATTAGCCTGTAAGCTGTAGTTATGCTTACCTTGACTCCCGCAACTAAGTCAACCGAATAAAAGCCTGAAGTCCAAACAATTGATGTGGCACAAACCATCCTGACAAATAGAAATGCAAGATATCACGAAGAAAAGGATTACTATACGATATTCAGTTTCAGGAGCAAGAATATGCAGGAGTGGCATTTAAATATTTGGGTATGGCTTGACACTGATGTATCCAGCAAAGTGAACAAAAGATGCTTTTGCTCTCAGCCTGAAAAATGCACTTACCATTAGCAGTTAGCTAGTGAGAACTTCTCAGAGTGCTTTGTTGCCTTGAACTTGCTGCAGAGATTCCAAGGAAAAGAGAGACAAGATCCACAATCAACAAGACATGTCTTTCTGATTTTTATTTTTCAGAATATGCAATTCTATCTTCTACCATGAGTTCATATGCCAAACAAAAATACCACGCCTATATCTAAGTCCACTAATATGCCATCGGATCCCTCGAATTAAGTGGTTCATATCAACCTAAGTTTCTTTTTAACATGCTCCCTCTAGTCTTCTACAGCATGCACAAGCACCAAGTAGAATTGCATCTCGCTGATGCTAAAGCACTAAGTGGAACTCTCCTTTAATGATAGCCTTCTACTTTTGTTCACCAAATAGACTTTTTTGATAAAGGAGATAGCAAGTAGAGTTGCAGAAAATATAGGAAGCCTTCCAAATTGTGGACTTGGCCATTTTCCTCTTTGAGAAGAAATAATTTGCTAGCTTCACTACTACAATATTTTTATGGTCGAAAGTAATATCAAGTTATCAACCATCAGCACTCCCCTCACAGTACCACAATAACATTTCATGATATCATACAAGCAAAGTAATACAGGAGAAGGGCAAATAACAAGTGACTTGCTCAGTAAAAGCTGTGGGTAGAACAAAGAGGTCAAACAGCATTTCTTATGAGCAACTGGATATAAAAATTGCCTATTAAAGATAAAAGGAATAACCAAACAAAGAGGTCAAAAATAGATCTCAATGACCACAAAACTACAACCAAACAACACAACATTTCAGTATTTAACCACATCATGAATTTCTTTATTCTATTACCAACAAAACATACCAAATACTACCTTTGTCCCAAAATGAGTGTCCTACTTTCCTAATTTAAATATCCCAAAATGAATATCCATCCACTTTGCTTCTTAAGAAAGTTTTTGAACCACATGTTACGGTAGGGGTTTGGCAAGTACCTCTACCCTGAGGTTGAAGAATCATCTTAGGAAGTTAATCATGCATGAAATGTCTATAATATGTTCTTCACATTAGTTAGTTATCACAAGTTAGTGAGTTAGCACATGGTAAGAAATGAAGGCACATGAAGACATTAAGGAATATACATAACTTCACTCACTAAATATTGGACAGAGGGAGTACATAGTAATAACTTCAAAAATTTCACAGTACCACTACCATTCAAAGTTAATCATTCCTTGATATTGCAATCCCTACTTACAGGTATGGAAAAAGGCTACCATGATACAAGAACTGATTGACATGATTATGCAACGGGCACTCACATATAAGTACATAACAATTCCAGGAATCAAGTAAGAAAAGGAGCGGATTCTCACAATACCACCAATTCCGGATTACTTTTTAGGTAATATATACATTAGATAATTACTTATAGTAGGTGCAACCACCATCTTGGAGTCCCTCAACCGGTTTTGGAAAGCGTACTTCGGAGCAACCGGTTCGGGTAACAACATCAACGTGCTGAACAACTCTCACTGATGAAGCTGAAGACGATATGGTACTTTTGGATCCAGTTACACGGAATGAAGCACTGATCGTATCTAGAACTCTTCACAATTTTTTGGTGTAGTTCGAGAACACAATTCTAGAAATTTTAAATGCAATGAGAAAAGTTAGAGATCAACTCCAACTAGACTTAAATTTTAAGAAAAGCAAACAATGGAATCATATTTCTCTAAATTGTCTTAATTATCTTTATATAAGTTTATATAATTATTAATTTATGATACTAATGAAACCTATTTTTGCATAGGGTTTTTTCAAAAATATATTATTTTGTTTAATTTTGTTAATTTTACTTCTAGCGCCGAATGGTATACAAAGTCAACCGATCTCAATGTCAGGATCGGAAAAAATTATTATTTTATAGAGTTTATTAATTTATAGAGGTTTTACTATATATGTACGGAAGGGTAAACATGTATAGTTAAATGTAATTATCCCCCAAAGAAATTAGAATTCACGTCTTTAGACAATTAATTGCCCAAGAAACAGAAAATGTAAGGGAAAAAGAATCAACTTGCAACTCCAATCATTTCATCAAATTCAAGTGATTATAGGCGGTATTGGAGAGCCATTCCCAACACCAAAAAAATGAAATACATGTCTGAAAAAATTGAAACCTGGTAAGCGACACAGCTTTTTTTTTTTTGCACATTGTTGGCTTCAAAGACAAAACTGGCAACTATATGCTTAAAACGCCACCTGAAAATCCTCCAGCCGCTGCCCAATATCAGTAACTTTCAAAACCATGCAGCTTTCTTGATAACACTCTCAGCTAAGGTTCTTCAATGAAGGGTCCTCAACCTTTACATCTTCCTCTTTGGTGGGAAAGTCGTTCTCGGGATTGAGTTCACAGTATAGTACACCCTTGCCATTCAGATCTTCCGGATCCTCGAGCTTGCCATTTTGATTTGCTTGTTCTTCTCCTTGAAGAGAGTTGTCCATTAAATCCTCGTTGGCCCGAATAATGTCACCAACTCGCAGCTTATGGAAGAAATCACTTGTCAGTTTAAGTGTAGAATATGTACATAATACTAAGTTTGAGTAGCTCAGGGACGCTATAGCAAAAAGAGTAAGTGAAAGTACCTGCATTGGTTTCATGTCATCGATCTTGTTATCTTCGGCAAAGCTAAGAGTCTCCTGAGCTTGAATCTCCATAGAGTCTCGAACAAGTTGGCGCAGAAATGCTACATCATCAGACATAACTCCGAGCCCTTTCAACAACTTAGAGCCGAGCTGCAAACTTGTCTGCGGGAAGAGATTAAACATTTTACACGGGGAACTTGCAACCGACAAAACCAGATTTCCATGAACTGACCTCAGCGTTCTCCACAATAGCATCTGTTGCACCGGCTTGCTTCAAGTCCAAGAGGTGCTTGAGGTTTTCGGCTCTGGCGTATATAGGTATCTGGTTGGATGCAAGATTAGCTAGCAAGCATTCATGGAAAAGTAAAGGAAACAGAGTTAGGGAGAGAGTGTTAGTTACAGCAGGGAAGGCGAGCCTGAGTCTTTGAACGGCCTCCATCGTGTTTTGGCGCCCCGTGTACGTCACTACCACAGCTTTCGGAGATGAGATACCAGCAGACTGCAAGACTGCTGGCCGTGATCCATCCCCGTACAAAATCGGGAAACCAAGCTTGCTAGAGGCCTATTATTTATTATTACACTTGGAAAAAACATTAGTAACTAATTATTATGCTAAACAGGGAACGGAGGAGATGAAAGTGCGGCCTACCTTTACTACCGAAGGGTTGAGATCGAAAGCCACATAAGGCCATCCGGCGACATTACCATCTACTCCAGAAGCCAATTGGGCCGATAAGAAATTGGCAAGGACCTGCGATCAAGTAAATGTTCAGTCTCATTGTTCATTGACCATCACAAAATTTTCCATGCCATACCTGACTCATCTGTCCAAACCCGAGGATGACCACAGGCTCTCTAGCATCAAAATTCGCCATCTCCGGAGCTTTCTGTGAAAATGTAATGTTTTAAGTTCAAGCGAAAATACAAATAAGCCATCAGGAACTTCAAAGTAGGTACGCACATCAAAATCGAACTTTTCATCTATAAAATAGGCAGCACGCCTTCCAAGTTCATTAAGCAAGGGGGTTAATGCCATTGACAGCACAACAACTATGATAAGAAGCTTGTTAAGCTCGAGTGGCAGCACTCCCAGCCTGTTTGCAAGAGAGAAAACCACAAATCCGAACTCGCCTCCTTGGGATAGAAGCAATCCTATTCTTACGCTCTCTTGTAAAGTCAGTCCAACACGGGGACCTATTGCCGTGATTATCAGAGTCTTGATAGCAATTAGACCACCCAAGAGTGCGAGCACATTTGGCCATTCTCGGATTAGAAGCTGCATTAGAAAAAAACAAATCCATAACGCTACACTTATCATGGTAACTTTTTGCTTCTGCAAAACCATCTGGTCTCGCTACATGAATATTTTCTTATCAGTTTAGTAGACTCCTAAATGCATACCTCCGTGTCAATGGAAGTCCCAGTAGTTACAAAAAATAATCCGAGCAATAGGCCTCTAAATGGCCTTATATCAGCTTCAATCTGTGTCCGGAAATTTGTTTCTGCTAACAGCGCTCCAGCAAGGAAAGCTCCAAGCTATACCACCAAATCAAGTTTTAAGTAAAAATTTCAATCCAAACAATTCAAAACCAACCATAGGAGCAGAGATATAAAACCGTATCGCTAAAGCCCAACTTCTGGGTGAGAAGAGACGTGCCGGCAACTGTGAGTAGGCAAAGAGCAACAAAAGCTTCTGAGCTCCTGGCTTCTGCAACAACCTGAATGAAACTATAAATTTAGCTTTCTATTATTATCAGTTTCGTCAATGGAAATAAAAACATGAGATGCACCTCAAACACTCGTCTGAGGAGGAATTTTCCTCCAAATGAAATAATACCCAGTCCGCCCAAAGCCTTTAGACTTTCTTTAGCGAGCATCGGCCAAATACTTTCTTCCACCAGATTCTGCAACAATTGCAGAAGCAGTAAGGTAACCATTGCCATGATTAAAACCAAAACTTAATGATGCAAAAGAGATGAGTAAAAAGAGAGTCTATTGCATTGCACCTGGCTCTCGAGCACCGGAAGTATGACTAGGAGAGGGACAACAGCTATGTCCTGCAAATATCAGGTAGTGGGGGTTCAAATACATCGCCTACTTTGCAAACGACCTCCGAAGAGGATAGTAAAAGTAAAAGCAATATCATCATTAATGCTTGATTTTAGCAACAATGGTATATAGAACCTGTAGAAGAAGTATTCCCAAAGTTGCAGAGCCAAATCTTGTTGGAAGTTCACCTCTCTCTGCAAGAAGCTATTTATTATGTTTGGTAAGCTCTACATTGATATATATTAGCTACATCCGTTTAATGAAACAAAAGTGCAAGTTCAGCTAAACTAAGTAGTGATTAAGGAACACTCTAGTTTCTTTTTATCACAATCTTTCATGTATAAAGCTAAAATTCAACCGAATACAAACACCCAAGAGAGAGAGATTAAATGAATACCTGCAGAACAAAAGCTGAAGAAGACAAAGAAAGAGCAGCACCAATTACCACAGCCTCATCAATGCTTCTGATGTTAACCTGAAATTCAATTTTTTTACCAGATATTCATAAAGTAACATGATGATGCTAAGGAAAGCACTGACATGCCAGAAAAAGCTGGTTCACCTAGTGGTCAAGCACTAAAACTCTAGTCCTAAATGTTAGAGTACCACATCGGGTAGATGTCAATCACAACACCAACTTATATAACAAGTTTGGGTCTCTACCTATCAGTTCGAACTTTTAGTTGGGTCGGGTCTTAACATAGTATTAGAGCTAGCATTGTTCGGCCGACGGCCCGCTTGTCACCTCCACCTTGTGTCCTTCTGGTCCATATGCAGATATCCAGTCCTGCTATGACCCACGTGTAGAAGTCCAGTCCTTCATGTGAGGGGGAGTGTTGAAGTATTGATTAATAAGTGTATCCCACATTGAAATGTTCAGTCCTATTATGGCACCGATTAGTAAGCATATTGTCTTCCACCTATACCGTCCACATGCCAAGTCCGACACTCAATACCAGCTTGCACATGATGGAGAGTGTTAGAGTACCACAACGGATAGATGTCAATCAGCGGCATTGTTACCTACTTTTATCTCTCTCACTCTTGTTGGGCCTCTCTCTCTGAACCTTTCTTGAGCTATCTCCTAACTCATGTTGTACTTCTCTCCAATTAAAAAGGTGGGGTCCAGTGACATTAATGACTCATTTCTACATAAAAGATAGCTCATAATTAAGTCATTACTACTTTTTACATAAATGTAACTCATAATTAAGTCATTGATACATTATATTCAATAAGAGTTAGCGATGCTAGAACTCGAGTTCTCTTACCAAATCAGACCTGGAGTGAAAAAGAAACTCCAAAATTTTAGTTCCAATAGCACCATTTGGTGGAAGCTCAAATGCCGTAAAAGCAAGAGTACATAGCACAACCTATAAAAGAGGAGAAGAGGTGAAAGAAGAACAAATTCAGTGTTTGTGCAATCACCATTTTATCAATCTAGAGAGCTAGTCAACTCTTACTTATGATAAGGAGATACATGTAACCAGAGTACCAAAGAGCACATATCTTAAAAAGATTTCTAATAAAACTAAAAGTTAAAAGACACACAATCTCTAAAGAACAAATAGAGGTGAAATAAATTGATGGAACCCAACCAGGGTAAACAAGTAGATATGAACAAACCAATTATCAAAGTGAGTTTGATATAAACTTAAGACATAAACACTAAAATCAAAGCCAACATTTCTTAATGCCACTAGGTTAGAACAAAGATTTAAAATACAAATATCCTATCCAGATTGATTTGCAAATACTTCAACATAAAAGCAATTTTACTTACCCATCCAACCATATATATCAAAATTCTAGGCCCATAATAGTTTTGAACCTTGAACAAGTGAAACAACAAATATGTCAGATGTCAAACTCAGTTTCCCAATTCCATACCTGAGTTAAACCCATGCCAAATGCAAATTTTGCAAGAGCTTTTAGACGTGCAAGTGAAAGCTCTAAGCCCATCTCAAAAAGCTGAAAGGAAAATATATCAGCCCAAAACTATTTCACAATGTTGTGCACACAACTTAGCATGATAAAAAGTTCTAAGCTTTATTTCAACTAATTGTCACTTCTGGAGAGAGAATTGGCGACCAATATACAAACATAACAAAAATTGCAAAGTAACAACTTACAGGAACTCCTCAAATGTCTAACTATTTACACCAGATTTCTTAAATCAGCAGACCTAAGCAATTATGGATACCTAAATTCTCAATGACAGAGTTCACTACCATCATGACTGCCAAATAGAAGGGAGATACCGAAGCTTGCTCCCCTTCTTTTCCATTGCAAGATGAATAAACTAATACTACACTCCATACAAACTATTTCGAATAAGCCTCTGACGTGAAGATGAAACTATCTATGGTAAAATACGGAAGAAATCAGAAGTTCTAATCAATTCTAAATAAACTGCAGTTCCTGAAGTTCTCTTGGAATAATATAAATTACATCCATCCAACACTAATGGTAAGAATATATGGGGCGATAGAAATTATGTCACTCTCATACTAATGGTGCCAGATACAAAATGCTCGCAAAAAGGCCATTAATTTCTACAGTTGCTAGCAATGTGTGCTTCTGTGCACCACAAATGTTTCACAATGAAATGCTCAATAATTATAATGGCACCCACATAAAGATGTACTTTGAATAAGGTCATTATATGTGCAAGGACAATGCTGCTGGGGATGGGGATTATTAGAATTATTTCCTATTTCTAATCTTAAGAGTTGATAAGTAGCATATCAGAGAACAGCAGCAATATAGTGGCACCTTAAGTAATTATTGACCAAACTTACCAAGAAAAGGATTCCCCATTCAGACAGAACTTTTACATCTGTAATATTCCTTATCAAGCCAAACTGGTTAAGAACAATACCAGCAAAGAAGAAACCAAGTATCTGAAAATAAAGAGAATGCAAAAATTATTATCTAGGACAACGAAATGGTAACATGTACCAAGCCTCCATAATTTGTAACATACACAGTTAAAAAAACAGTTCTCAACAGTAACACATGGGACAGTGTAAGTGCGGTTAAAAGAGCATATAGATACATTTCTACATGAACATAAAACACTAGCAAGTGCAAAGTACTACACAACCATGATACGAGTTCACTATTAGAAGTTTCATAGCTGTGCGCGTTTGAGCATAAAGAGAATCATACTATGTGAGAACATGTTGGCCTCAAAAAGTTTTAACACCTGCTGATATTTTTGTCTATCCTATATTCTCAAAGCAATTTTGAAACAGAGAAGGTCTGAGTTTAACGCAACCCCAAATGCATACAAAAATCAAGCAGTTCCAAAGAAAGAGGTTATAAAGCTGAAGTAGGAATGTTCTGCTGACCGGGCTAGCTTTAGCAATCTTGAAAGCAGGAACGACCATGACCGTCACGACCAAAAATGTCAAAGTGTCTAATCCTAAATCATTAATGACATCAACAGCATTGGCAACTTCAAGTGAAGCACATATTTGCAATCTTTTCCGACAAGCTGGTTTCGAATTGGAGTCACTGTATTGTCTTGAACTAGGCAACAAAGAAGTAAACAGAGCCGCCCCATCAAAAACACTTCCTGATCCCAAAGAACGACGACTCATCCTGCATTGTATTCTGCCTAACCGTTCACCTATTTTCAGGGTGTGATGCCGGGTTTGTAAATATGACATATTACAAGAATGGCGAGATGAAGGTGGAACAGAATGAGAGTAAACCCTAATTGGGATGGTGTGATTAACAATGCCATGCTCCTGCAATCCAACACAAAAAGAGGAACAAAAGTGTTATTTGTTAGCATCACTGGCATTATTTTGTCAGTGATTAGAGAGATGCGTTCGCATGTTCATTATGTATATTTAATCAACAAATAAAGTACACAATCACCATTTTTGTTTCCCATGCATATTCACAGTTTGATTACATCAGCAGCGGATAATTTTGTGGGATGAAATCAGAAGTCCATTAAGACCAAATAAATACTTAGGCATACCAGAACTTGCACATTAATATATCTTCTCCAGAAAAAGTCCCTTTTTAGTATCCCAACACATCACCATAGGCAACTAGTTTTTCGGATAATCAACAAAAATATGCATTGACACTTGAACCAGGTCCCAAATTGCAGAACCCACAAGATATTGAAATATCAAAACCCAAAAACTAAAAATCACATAGACTTTCAGATGATCATCAAGAAAGTTGACAACTTTATGCTACCTTTTTTTCGGCAAGTAAAGAAACCTCAATATCGCCCAATAATTTTAATTATAACCGAAACCCAACACCAACAGTTTTTACCATCAATACAGAAAGCCCACAAAACTACTTGAGATAACAGAGAATCGAGAGTGAAGAAGGTCGGTTACCTTGGGAATTCGGTAGCAAGCTATCGACTCCAGCAACATGGTGGTAAGCTCAAAGCTCAGTTCATTAAGCAATAGCACCAGGTTTCTGAAAATCACAAGGCATTTGTTTGCTCCACTGATACGAATCTCAACCACCTAAATACGAAAGCCAAGGATTTGGTAGGAAATTAGGGAGGTTTGGGAGAGATAATTTATTCTTTTTTTCTGTGTTTTATTGTTGAATTTTCTTTTAGAGGAGGTGAAATGGCCACACGTTCGAGCTATTTGAACCTGTGAAACTGGAACAGAGACAGACTGGGAGAGAGAGAGATAGAGATATTGGGCAGTTTGTGAAGGAACAAGGATAGGCTTGTGGACGAAAATGAAGAGCGGTCTGACTGTGAGGAGGGAACGTTGCCTTTTGGATTTTCTTATAAACGTGATCTTTTTTAATTGGATGTCGTTTTGTCCTGACCTGAAATTCGACCATGTCAACGTGTGCAGTGGACTATTGCATAAAAATGAAATGAAATATAAAATATGTTTCAATTTAGTTAGATCACGTAAGTGATGGTTTTCGATAGAATTTGGTCACCATGATTTATTTCTATTCGAATTCAACTTCAAATTAAAATTTCATGTGGAATTACATTCACATTTTATGAGAAAGAAACAAATAAATGTATTAAGTAAAAACTAATTGTGGAACTCAAGGTAAGAGCCACAACAACAAAAAAATATTACAGTGAAAAGGAAAGCGATACAAAAACAGTATAAAAAAAGGAGTGAAGAGAGAAGGTTTGCGCCCCAGTCCTACAAGGAAGCCGCTTGTCAGACTAGGGGCGCTTGCACCGCTACTGAAAGAGTGGCTCAAGATACAGTCTAGTTGCCCAAATGGCTTAGCAGCACTGCCCTGGTACTTGAGCCCGATGAAATTATCAAAGCCTGTCATAACGTAAGTGATTCTCTTCCCAAAGTGGGGATCAACCAGAGTAGATGAGCACCCTGGCAGGGTGATATGGCATAGGGCCTCAAGAAGGAGGAGTCTATAGCAAGGGTCGAAACCATGGGGTCCGAACCTGTTCCATGAGTAGGCAGATCAACACGTCATGGTCCCTGCAAGAAGGCCATAAAGCCCTCCATCTGATCATCTATCTCTGTCTCCCACCCCCAACCCTTGTTGCGTGTCAATCATACCCGGAGCTGACTTGTCGAGCTCTAGATCTATAGCTACTCCACCAACCCCCTGCACAAGTCTCGAATCATCCTGATCTATACCAAGATGCTCATGAAAGGGATTCGGGCATAAAAGCAGCGGATAAAAACAATAAAATCCCGAAATCCTAAC
>JAYMSW010001259.1:0-17255 GCA_036897725.1 Erodium texanum | reverse complement strand
GTACTCTTTTTCCCTTATTCAGGTTTTGTCCCACCGGGTTTTCCTGAAAGGTTTTTAATGAGGCAGTTAATAGCACGTACAAATTTGTGAATGGTGGTCCAAGGGGGAGTGTTATGAAAAATGGCCCACCATTGGTGTGAGGCTCAAAGACACAACTTTATCAACTCATAAATGCTTTCAACTAAGTACATACCTAATAAAATATTATAATTAAACTTGCTTTTTCTCCCTACATATACCTCCATGTACTCTTTATAATTAAGAAAGAAAAGAAGAGAGTTATTTTGAGACCACACCATCTCTGTCTCCATCTCTACATTCTTATTTCCATATTAGTTATAGTTTGGTGAGAGTTAAGCACAATTATTATATCACTATCTCACCATAATACCCCATATCTAAAGTATCATTCTCATAACACTTTTTAGTTTTTACTGCCAAAATCGGAAGAATTATCCATCAGAATTCGCAGGTGGTCAGTGGATTAAGTAAAGGAGCTTGGACTGCCCTCGAAGACAAAACTCTAATCGATTACGTCAACTCTCACGGTGAAGGAAGATGGAGCAACGTTTTCAGAGTTACAGGTACGTATATATATAGGTCTCCAGTGAAAACATTTTTTCTATGATTGATGGAAAATCACATATTCTAGGTTATTTATATAATGTGTCGTCCAAATTCTGTAATGCATTGCATATGATTTAATTTAACTCTATGTTGATTAGTAGTTACGGGTATGATTATGATGTAGGCCTTAAGAGAAACGGGAAGAGTTGTAGGCTTCGATGGCTGAATTACTTGAACCCCGACATTAAGAGAGGCAACATTTCCCCAGATGAAGACGAGCTCATCATGCGCCTCCATAGACTCTTAGGAAACAAGTAATGACCGATTTTGTAGTGACCCGAATTTAAATACACTGAGATGACCCAAGAGATTGTTAGTATAAAATTATAATTGGATGTTTAATTATCAATTATATTTTAATTGAATCGAATGCAGATTGTTGATATATATAGTGTTTTCTTATTCGTATGCAGATGGGCATTGATAGCTGGGAGGCTTCCAGACCGAACAGACATGAAAAATTATTGAAACACGCATTTGTCGAGAAATGTCCAAGAACAAAGGCACCCAACGTCGTCATTGATAACTTTCACGACACCATTTATTACAAGATTGCCCTCGAACCAAACTGCGGACACCGGCACTCCACCACCAACCGCCGTGGCAGATGGTGGCGTAAATGTCCATCCCCACTTGGCCCCACCGCAACCAGAACGGGCCGAAACAGCTAGTGAACGTCAGGACAATAACTATGACGACCTGTCGTTTGCGGCGCCTACGGAAGATTACTTATTCCCCTATACTACAATTAATAGCGCCATGGAATCCGAATCTGACTACCGGTCGTCCTCTCTCAAGTGCTGCGATGCTGACGACTACCAAAACTTCATCATCGATAACTTTCACGACATCCTCGACCCCGAGTTCTTGAAGTTGGACGATGTCGTTTTGTCTGATTTGATTACTAGTTGAGTAGAAGGTGAATAGGTGATATCGAGATGATAAGGTCTTTTTGTTAGAGAGAAATTGTCTGATTTGGAAAGTTCTAATAATGGAAGGTACTGTAACTTGGGTTCTCTCTCCCATTGTGCACAGTAGGTCAAAAAATAACGCTGGCATATGATCAGGATATGAATGAGTCATCCTAATTTTATCAATGCATTAACAATTTGATATCAAATTTATAAATTAAATGATATTTGAACAAAATTCATCGATTTGTGTCTTTCGAATTGTGAATGAGTTGAATCTCTCTAGTTGGGTGCCCATTGGTTTTTTTCATATAGGATCAACTTTTTTTTTTGGTCAAGTGTGCTTTTTGATATATGTGTCATTGCCTCTTTGTTGTGGTGTGCTCATTCTTGATCGGTTTAGTTATCCAAACAATGATATATATTATGGTATAGTTTCATAGATGATTTTTTGTCAGACTGGTACTACGCCCTACGATCTAATAATCCATTATGTATCAAATAGATAATTTATATCGTCAATCGATTATGAAAATCATGATAGTATAAAGCCAGAATGTTATATGGGCCAACTAACGGGTGTATAAGGTAGTTTGAGATTAGCAGCGAGAGCAAATCGATACAATGAGATTTAATGTGAAGAAAGACGTTAGTAAGTGCGTTTTAAGTGTGTGGCTTGAGTCCCACATTAGATAATTAACAAGTAAAAAAAACATTTGATATGAACCTTAAACATATTACCTATTAAGCTAGTCTTTTAAGTCGGTCAAATATATCGTCTAATTTATATATCATAAAGTTTTTGTTATACACTCTTACTTAATAAGCTAGAGCTTAGTTCTTCAGAAAAATAAGATTCTTCCCGACAATCCAATATCTACTGTGTTATTGTGCAGTATGTAATATTACTATTACATTTTTTTACTACTAATAACTTTTTTTTGTATATATATATTAATTTATTTTTCTGTGGAGGGAACTGTCAGTCTAAGCGAAGATGAGGTGAGAGGTAAAGTAAGCTAACTAACTTGTAATTTTACCAAACCAACACAAAGACAAATCTCTATATTTAGAACATTATTACCACTTCCATTTGATTACTCGAAATTTAAATTAATAAAAATAATCATATAAAAACGGTAGCCATAGTTTGTATGCATCATTAATTAATAATTCTATATATTTCTTTAAGCAAAAAGTCATACACATTATACAAATACAAAATAAATTAATATGAAAAATAAGAGTTACGATGATATTATAAGAGTTATTTATGAAGCTCGAACTTACACGATCAATTTATGTATACCTCATAAAGTTTTTGTCCTATCTAAATGTTACGCGCAAATTAATATGAAAATATACTATTTTGTGTGTATATATATATATATATATATATATGATAATCAACACGTTCAGTTGTTGAAGAATCTGAATGGTCACTATAGTTACATGTGTGTATTTAGAAGAATTAAATTAACATTTAAAGCTTGTATATATGATTCAAGGTGTGGCCAAGTAAATCAAACCATCCAGCTCGTACAAAAGAGAGAACCTTTTTTTTTTTTTTTGAAACTAAGAGGGAACCTTTGTAACAGGAAAAATGATAGAAATATGCTATATGTATTATAAATTATTTGTTATTTTGATTCAGTATTGTCTTTTCCGAAAACATCAATTGTTTTTTTTAAAGTAAATACAATATATTATATATCAATTAGATATACATATAAACTATTAAATATCCAAGATTTTATATACTTTAGATTTGATGAAAATTGAATAACAATCTCTCATGTTAAATTAATATATATAACTCGCGTATTGTTTAACAATTAGACTGAATTAAATAACGTAATAAACATATATAGAACAAAACAAGACAAACAGACAACTATAATCAATAAATAACAATAAACGATAGAAGAATATCTGAGTGATCACTATTTACAGCTGTATTTGCATGAATTAAATTAGTACTGTGAAGTGTGTTTGGTGGTGGAACCACCTTTTTTTAACAAGAGAGAAATTAAGATTATTTTTGTTACAATAAATATCGAAAAATTGATACAAACAAATATTAAAAGTATTAAAATCGCTTAAAGAGCCGATAAGTTCATTACTATTTATTATATCCCAACCGAATCTTAATGATATTTATATATATAAAAAAATACTTTCTGTACTGTTATAATAAAGTCAGAAAATTTAACGGGCTTGAGAAAATATACTTAAGCTTGAATTCGACTTAATTCAGCTCATTTTGTTTAGAGTTATTATCAAATAAATACACATGAATTTGGTGGTTTATCATACATATACATCTCAATTTTCTTTTGACTCTACACCTCCCTTAGATTTCAAATTTTATCAAAATTAAACTTTTCATCTAATTTTTAACAGAAAATATGTCACGTGCTATGCACATGCTTTATAAAATCATAGAATGACACAAATACCCTTCACTCTCAATCTCAAAAAAAAATCTACAAACCTTGAAAACTAAACTCTTTTTCCTTTAACCGTCTCTCTCATACCTAGATCGGGACTAGGGGTATTGATCCATCTCCACAGCAGTCCGGGGTTTACGCCGAAAAACGTCGTTGAGGACATGGTGGCTTGGGTTCGATGGCGAGAAGCAGAGGACCAGAGAAGAGGAGGAGAGAGACGAGCATGATGACCAGGAAGAACAAAGTCTTCAAGACCCTCCTCCTCGCAGCCGTGACCTCCTCTCCATCGACCCCTCCACTTCCCACCTCCTCCTCGTCGCCGCTGACAGCCTGGGCTGCATCTCCCTCCTCGACCATTTTCCTATGGTTCGACACCGATAAGGCCAACACCTCTCACGGCGTCCAAAACCTCTGCTGAATCCAACCCAGGCCCGCAACCTACAACCTCGCCTCTGTATCTTGAAATACGTCTCCGGCCTCTAAATCTGGGAAGTGAAGGGGTCTGTGGAGAGGAGATCGCGTTTCTAGATCAAGTCAGATCTGATTGTTTCAGAATTTTTATGTAGATTTGCTGTTCTATGACTCGATTAATGTATGTTTTCTTTATGCAAGGCAGATCTGAGTGCCGAGTTTCTGTTTTGTAGTATTCCCCAATTTATGTAGCTGAATTGTCTATGTTGAATCAATATCAGGCGGATGCTTTTGTATGTCTCTACCAAATTTGTTGCTGCTGCTTTTGATTTGTGTGCTTAGGGTTGAAAATAATGATATGCAAAATTTAGACGCAAATGAATTAAAAATGAGGTATAGGATAAGAATTGAATCCATTTGTTACGTGATCTGTTGATGACAACAAAGACAATTTAGATTATGTGTTTCTTTGTAAGAGGAGAAGCCAATATTGATTTTGAAGAATCTTCTTTTGAAGATATTTAAAGAGCAAATCATACTCCACACATATATAGATTTAATGGCATCACTACGAAAATTTAAAAAGTATTTGAGGGTATTTCGGTCATTTATTATTAAAGTTAAGATGGAACGAATGGTGATAAAATTTTAAATTTAGAGGAACTGTAGAGTAAAAAAAAGAAAAAAAGAAGATGTATATGAGTGATAAACCACTAAATTCAGATGTATTGATCTGATAATAATCCTTTATTTTTATAATTGCTTGTTCTTTGTTTTCGAATTAAAACAAGCAATTCTTTTTTTAGAAACAACTTAAGAAACACTTTGCATTGCTTGTGATTGTAATTTGCTTCTTTAAATACAATACTCAGTCTTAAAAACCGTTTTACTATTTAAGGATTGGTACTTGTGTGTGTGTTTTTTTGTTATGGTACTTGTTGTGTTTCATTTAAATATGTTAAAGCACAAAACGTTAGTCTAGAAAATTAAAAAAAAAAAAGAAACTTTGAAAGAAAATGAAAAATCTTGTGAACAATTATTTAATTTTCCCCATCACAAACCTTTCAACTTTTTTTTTTTGAAAGGCAAACCTTTCAACTTCAACAGCCTCAGGGCATCTCTAAGGGTGGCTTATAAATTTTGACCATCATTACTTCAATATAAGGATTTTTTTTATATTAAAATGGTGTTTAACTCTAACCATGCCACTATATTTTTACATCAATAATCACATCATTAATATTTTAATAACAAAATAATTTTAATAATATTATTTTGTTACTATCATCAAAAAATTTGCAAGCCTATTTGAAGGGGCTCTTAAATTTGAGAGCCATTTCAAAGACCTGCAAAAAATTTGAGAGCCATTTCAAAGACTTGCAAAAAAATTTGCAAATATCATTGGAAGTCAAAACTTATAAAAATATCAAAATTTTACAAATTTACAAGCCTATTAAAAATATCCTTAGTAAAAACAATAATAAAATAATTAAAATGTCATGATGACCCTCGTATAGTCCTACTGTCCTAGACACGAAAACAAATATCAAACGGACCGTTCACTCTCTCAAGAAAAGATCCTGAACCCAAGCTTCCCACATCTCTCTAAAAATCCCCAAATTTTAGCAAAACAATTTCACTTCTTTCAATCCACCATGTCCTTTGAAGAGATTTCCTTTGAGCATTTCAACAATCTGGTTAGCTTAAACTATTTTTCCTTTTCTAACAACATTTCAATCTTTTATTTATTTGGAGATCCTTTCAAGTTTAAATTAATATATATGTGTTGAAACTTTTCCTACTGCAATCAGTTTTTTTCTGTAGCATTTTTTTGGTTCTAAATATTGTTATTAATTTAATTTTGTCGTTGTTGTTGTGTGAAGTTATAATGAATGAAGAATGGGTCATGATCATTACTATTTGTTTTTAGTTGCTAATTACATTATTTGCTAGTTCCTTGATTTTTAGTTAACTGTGTCTTCAGGGAAAATTAGTATTCAATATTAAGCTGCTTAGATTATTTGTTTAGCATATATTGTACTGTAAAGTCCAAAAATAAAATTAGTTTTTGTTACCAGATATATTATGCACCAAATGAAGTATGCCGCAAGACGTATCTACCTGGTCCAATGTTCGGTCCATACTCGTTTATAAATATTTCTTGCGGAAGAGAAGAGTTGTATGATGCTCGATGTAGTCGAAGGAATATGATGGAGGTTGCTGTTGCAACGAAAATAGTCAGTAAATTGTATAAATGTAAGTGAAGTCTTTATGTCTTTATGTTTATATTGTTTTCTTGTACACGATGTTGATTCTTTATAGTGTAGAGGTATGGAACAAAGAAAGGTGAGAAGAGGTTCAAAGGGCTATTGATTTGTCGTCAACTAATAGTCGAATCTGTTTTGTGTGTATATATGTTCATATGTAATAGCATGCAATGGTTCAAGACAGAAACTTAGCATCAGTATAGTATCCCCTTACGCTTCTCAAGTCCATGCATTTGAAGAGAAACTTGGAAACAAGTATGCCAATGTTGACGGTTTCACAGTGAGGCTGAAGTCGGTAGATGGATTACAAGGAGGTGAAGAAGATATCGTGATATTATCTACCATGATATCTAACCATGAAGGATCTATTGATTTCGTCTCAGTGGATCGGTGGACTAATGCTTCTCTAACAAGGCCTAGGTATGGACTAGAAAAGTATTTTTAAAATGGTTTTTTGAGTTTATTATGTTAAAAATTGATAACGCTAACTAGGTTTTCGGATCTTTATAGATCTAGCCTATGGATTCTAGGAAACGAAGAAACTTTAACTACTAGTGGCTTGGATTGGCGATCACTCATTCACTATGCAAAGGAACGAAAGTGTTTCTTTAATGCTGAGGAAGATGAAGACTTGGCCAAATTACTTGCAGACATCAAGAGAGAGCTTCATGAATTTGATGGTTTACTTAGTGCTGATTGTAAACTTCACGAAAACGCCAAGTGGAAGGTATAGATACAACATGTTTTGATTTTGAATAGTATTAGATATGCAATCTAAATTTTCATACTTTGGTTGCGTAATTTTTATGGGAGATCTTCTGCACTCATCTTTTCTCTAGGTCATGTTCAGCGATGATTTCCGAAAATCATTTGTCAATTTGAAATCACTTGTCACAAAGAAGTTAGTAACAAATCTTTTAATGAGGCTTTCTTGCGGGTGGCGTCCTAAGAGGAGGACTGTGGACATAACTTGTGGTCGCTCGAAGCATACTTTGAAGCAGTTCAAGGTTAAAGATCTATATGTTGTTTGCTCGGTGGACATACAGAGAGAGTCTGTTTATGTTCAAGTCTTGAAGGTCTGGGATGTTTTGCCACTTGTGAATGTTCCAGAACTAGTTGAACGGTTAGATGGTATTTTCACAATGTACCATAATGATTACCTGAATTGCTGCAAAATGAAATGTCTCAAAGGGTATGTCAAAGCATCTTCGCCAATATGTAATAAGCCTTACATATTCCTAAATGCAATATTGATCCATTTGTTTCTTGTTAACTCAAATGTAGGGATTTGGAAGTTCCTATGAGTTGGTACACTTCGTCAAATATTGTCCGTTTGAAGAACAATGCCAATGTTGATGGGAGCTATTTGGAGAAGTCGGGAGTGAATGAGAGTTTGTCACTGATGAAATTCTACTCCTGGTCCTCGGGCACGGCAAGACACTTGCTTTCCGGTTGTGATGGCAAAGAGTTGGGACTTCCATTTGAGCTTACTGACGAGGAACTGGAGATTACTAGGTTCAGTAGAAGTTCCTTCATGCTGGGGCGCTCAGGAGCAGGAAAAACAACTGTGTTGATTATGAAGTTATTTCAAAGAGAACAAATTTATCATTTAGCTTCCGAGGGGTTTCATGAAGCCGGTAACAGCTCCTCTATGGATGTTAGTTTGAGAAATGAAACAGAGAGTGATGAGGAAACAGAAGGAGCCATCTTGCGCCAACTCTTTCTTACAGTTAGTCCAAAGTTGTGCTATGCGGTCAAACAAAATATTTCTAGCTTGCAAAGGTATGTTGATTGCAATTTTTAATAAGTTTTCATATAGCAGATTAGTAGTTACGGGAGCATGTTTTCTATTGGTTGTATACTTATACTAGTATTCATTTCCACAGATTCACATGTCATGAGTATTCAACGAACGAAAACAGTTGTATTGACATGGAAGACATAGACGAGGCAACGCAGTTTAGAGATATCCCAAACTCATTTGTCAATCTTCTGCGCATGTTGTATCCACTCATTGTAACGTTTCATAAGTTTGTGATGATGCTAGATGCCACCATAGGGAGGTCATACTTTGAGAAGTTCCCGGAGGTAAGGCAACTAGCTCAGGGTGAAAACAGAAGTGTGAGGTCAGTAGCGTTCCAAACTTTTGTTAGAGTCAAGGAGGTGACCTATGAGAAATTCAATTCATCTTACTGGCCTCATTTCAATCAGCAGCTGATTAAGAAGTTTGATTCCTCAGTTGTTTTCACCGAGATAATTTCTCGTATCAAAGGTCACGTAGTAGGGGACAAGATGGATTTTAGTTGCCCGCTCAAGTTGGAGGAGTATTTGGTGATGCCTAAGGGACAAGTTTCCTCCTTAAGCCAGACTGAAAACGTAAGAGTTTTTGAAATTTTTCTTCAATATGAAAAGAGGAAGATGGAGCTTGGTGAGTTTGATTTTGCTGATTTAGTAATGGATCTCCACCGTCGACTCCAAGATGAAGACTATGATGGTGACAAGATGGACTTTGTATATGTCGATGAGGTCCAGGATCTCAACATGAGACAAATTGCACTTTTGAAGTATGTCTGCAGGAATTTTGATAGCGGCTTTGTATTTTCGGGTGATACCGCCCAAACAATAGCCAAAGGGGTGGACTTCAGGTTCCAGGACATACGATCACTTTTCTACAAATATTTCATGCTTGGAACCAATTTGAAAAGAGAGAAAGGGGATATGGCGAAGATTTTCCATTTGAAACAGAACTTTCGAACCCATTGTGGTGTTCTGAAGTTGTCTCAGAGTATTCTCGATCTTCTCTACCATTTCTTTCCTTCTTCAGTTGATGTCTTGAGTCCCGAGACAAGTCTTGTAGATGGGAGTGCTCCTGTTTTGCTTCAGCCTATTGACAGCGAAAACAATCTAGAATCAATGTTCCAAACTTGGTCAAGCAACTCGGGCAGAAATATGGTTGGTTTCGGTGCTGAACAGGTCATATTGGTGAGAGACGAACATGAAAAGATCCAAGTCTTGAATAACGTGGGAAAGAAAGCTCTTATTTTGACGATATTAGAGTGCAAGGGCCTGGAGTTCCAGGTACAAAATTGTAATTAATTATATACCTATGAATGTATATCTTCATCTTATTTGGACAAATTTATATCTTCATCTTGTACCACAGGATGTTTTGTTATACAACTTCTTCACTTCATCGCCTTTGAAAAACCAATGGAGAGTTGTATACGAGTACATGAAGAGTAAGAATTTGCTTAACTCAATTTCCATGTCGTTCCCGAGATTAATGGATGGAAAAGACATTGTATTATGCTCGGAGCTCAAGCAATTATATGTGGCCATCACACGTACAAGGCAGCGCTTGTGGATTTTCGAGAACACAGAGGATCTCAAGAGGCCGATGCTTGATTATTGGAGTAAACTGTGCCTTGTAGAAGTCAAACCAGTGGGCCATTTGTTCTTACAGGAAATAGAAGTCGCAAGCACTGAAGAAGAGTGGAGGTCCCGGGGAATGAAGGTCTGTTGATAGTCTTTATCATTAATCTTTTTTGTTCTGAAATACAAAGTACTTAACAATATTGTTATTTGTCTCCTTTCAGCTCTTTCATCACTATAATTACGACATGGCCCAGATGTGTTTCGAGAAAGCAGGAGATACATATAGGGGGAAATGGGCTGAGGCTGCTACTCTACGAGCAAAGGCTAACCGTATGAGCGAGTCAGATCCCTACGGGTCTCATAATTATCTTAAGAAATCTGCTCAATTGTTCGATTCTATTGGAAAATACGAGTTGGCTGCTCAATGTTATATTGAGCTGAATGAGTATGAAACTGCAGTGATTTCTTTTTCCTTAGTTTGTATATTTTTTTATGCTTCTATGGTATTTATGTGTCATACCATCATGTCCATTTTGAGGTCAGGAGTTACAAAACCAAGGATAAGGCTCCATTCCTAGATATATCCCTTCCCAAACCCGACAATGTTGAGAGCCTTATGCAAGGGGCATCCTTTATAATGATGCCTAATCTTTCATTCATTCTGTAATTTGAGATCTTGTCATCCACATTTTGCAGGTAAAATATATCTGGAAAAGTTTGGAGAATCAAGGCTGGAAGAAGCTGGAGAATGTTTTGTTCGTGCAAAATGCTACGAGTCTGCAGCTAGTGCATATGCTAAAGGAAAGCTATTCTCGAAGTGCTTATCTGCTTGTTTTGATGGGAGGATGCTCAGCACGGGGTTGGAGTACATTCAGAAATGGAAACAGGATTCCCATTCAGGTTGTGGTATTAGAGAGAGAATAGATGAAGTTGAACAATCTGCCCAAGTCTTCTTGGAGAATGCTGCACATTACTATTATAGGCTTGAAGAGTACGAAAATATGATGATATTTGTCAAAGCATTTGATTCCAGGAAATCAATGCGCACTTTCTTGATGGGTTTGAATCGTCTGGACGAACTTGTGATGTTGGAGCAGCAGTGGGGCTGTTTGGCGGAAGCTGTAGATATAGCGAAGCTGAAAGGAGATTTAGAGCTCGAGGTTGATCTGCTTGAGAAGTTGGAGAAATTTGAGGATGCATCTATGCTCATTCTGAACCATGTCTTATGCAGCTCTTTGTTTAAACCGGAAAGTAATAGGAGGCAATATCTTTCCCCGGATGATCTTTTAACGAAGGCCAAAAGGCTTGCCCACAGTGTCTCGGGCAACTTCTATCAGCTCGTGGATACTGAGGCAAAAGTTTTGTCATATGAAAGGAACAGCTTGTTTGAAACGAATGAATGTTTGATGGACTCCCAGAGACTCCGGAGTGTCAAAGGTGAAATACTTTGCGCGCAAAATTCTGGATGCTCATTTTGATTTGAGTATCTCTAAATACAAATGTGAAGATAGAGAAGTATTCAATCTATTATGTATCTGAGAGGCTTGCCAAGAAGCAATTCACAGCGAAAACACTGTTATACATTTGGGGTTTGTGGAAAGACGAGGTAGTAAGAGTATTGGAATGCCTCGGAGATAGGGAAGACGACGAAGATATTTATAAAGAATTCTGTCTTGGGTACTTGGGTGTGAGGAAACTTGGGAAAGATCGGCTGATTATGAAGTACCCTGATGCACATTGGGCGAGTGTATTAGGGAAGCGGGTTTTCAAGAAAAAAGATAACGTGGTTACCATTGATGAGCGCTCCTTTACTCGAGCTGCTCAGAGCTATTGGTCCTCAGAATTACTTTCTGTTGGGATGGAAGTGATTGAAGTTCTTAAAGCCCTTATGGATGCTCCATTTTCAAATTTGGGTTCATCTCCTTATTACAAAAGCAAGACTCTCGCTTGTTGTTTTGGGGTTACACAATTTGTTATGAACTCCAAGTTTGTCAATCTGATCTCTGATAATATCTCTGTGCTACAGATATTTACTGATATATCTGTCAAGCTCTTCAATGATACATTTTTGATGGGCTGTGGACAATCAATGGCAGAGGATGTGATTTCTTTCAGGGTGTCCCGGCAGTGCAAGAATGTACTCGAAGAAGTGATTAAGAGAAATATCAACCCGAGGGAGCTAACGTATGGGAAAATTGGATTAGTAGTCGCCATATTGCTCGGGTCTTTCTATCTGACCGGTGACGTATATGTAAACATTGCAGCGAGTTTCACTTGCTTTCCACCTTGGAAGGAATGGCTTCAAACTTTTAGAAAACACAGAGGATGGGTAGATCCGGAGCAGAGCAGTCCAACTGATCTTCCTACGGAAGTGTCTCTTGTTTCCAAGTTCCACGAAGCGCTGGAAAAGTCTTACAATGGAGATTGGAGAACTAGATTCATGTCCCCGGCTTGTTTCTTGTATCTCGTTGACCGTCTCCTCGTAATGGTATCTTACTCTTACTTTGATGACTACTTTTTCACGACTAGAGCTCCTTTTGTGGAATGGCTTATTAGCCAGAAGTGGAGTCCCAGACGAAGCTTCAGCCTAGAAGCTGGTCATGCACGATTTCTTGATGATGCTATCGATTTTTTGACCCTCGTAGTTGAGCAGATTCTTTGTCACGAAAAGGATACGAGGGAATGGATCAAAGAATTTTCAACGCACGTAGAGGATGTGCATCAGCAGCTGGTTTTGAGACTAGTTGTTATGATGTGTGTCCTATCTGTAAATACTGGCAGCAAAGAGCACTGGGACTTGGTGTTTTATTTGCTGAAGAGGGACGAGGTTGCTGCAAAACTACCGCGGCAAGTATATGGAGCTCTTGGGAGATTTAAGCGTGATTGCGTGGGCGCGAATGTTAGGATCCTCGCAGATGTTTGTAAAAAGATTGGAAACTCTCTTGTGATGGTGAATGCAAGAAGAAATTGGTCAATATTTGCACTGCAGGGCGCCATTTTTATTGACCTTGAAGAGAGGCCGAGCAGAGGGTTCATGCTAAGGAAGTTGCATTCTTATAATGGTTGACTCTTTCGCAGGTTAGTAGAAATTAAGGTCTCAGTTTTGTAATGTGGCTCTCAGTCGTGATTTTGTTCTGCGGCAAATATCTAAAGCCTAGTCATTAGCTACATACTGTGTTAGATATATAGTGGTGACTGGTGAGAGCCTTTTTAATCTATGTGCGGTTTAAACTTTTTTGTAATGAACTGTCTTTGCCCTTGTGAATCTTTACGAAAGATGAGTAGTTTGCTTTTTATTGATTATCAAGAAGTCACAATATTTTACTCTGTTTAATATATAAGAATTTTTATGCCCAAATTACTCGTGCAGGGTGTGCTTTTATTGATTTTTGTTACTTGATCAAAATTGTAGATTATCAAGATATACTAATCTAATCAATTTATTTGTTATACTAGCTGAACAAATAAAACGTGATTATTTTGATTTGATTTGGTTATTAATTAAATTTAATTTAACCGTTCATCCTATTATAAAAGTCACAATAAATCATTTTACAAACATCATTGTACTTCTATATATTTTATATATACATAAAAAATACTTTACAATTTACATCATAATATAAATTTAAAATTAATATGATGATATTTCAATTTTTTGCTTAGTTTGTCTTGCATTGTCTCATTTGTGCATTCAATTTGATCTAATTGTTAAGCGATATATCGTTATATTCATTCAAAGTTATAAACAATATAATCATTTATTTTTGGGTTAAGTTCAAAAACTAACGGTCCCCAAACAAATATGTACAAGAAGTATGCAAAAAACAATGGTAAAGAAATTTTCTGTTTGCAATCCATTAACTTTGACAGTTTTCAGACCATTTTTTTTTAAAATCCCCAAAATACCCCTCCCAAAGTAAACCCTAAACAATACCTTAAATTACGAACCCTAAACTACACTCTCCCCAAATCTAACCCTAAACCTATCATTTCCCCTAAATCAAACCCTAAAATACAATACCTTTAAATCATGGGAGGAGGGGTAGAATGGTCATCTCGTAAGAAAACTAACAGTGTTAATCAGTTTACAAATTAAAAAAAATTTTGCTACTGTTTTTTGCAGACTTAGTAATGCACCGTTAATTTTTGCAAGACCAAATTAATTCACCATTGTTTTTTTCTATTTATCTCTTCATTTTTTTGTTAAATTTAGTTATTGATTATGACTAGAGTCATATGATATAATCTTTCTGCATCCCAATGATGTCAATACCAACTACCAAACTTCCAACACATATTGTACCTAGTTATAAAGAGAATCTACATTAGAATCGCTTGCTTATTCCGATTTTCGAAATATCAAATTGCATTCTTCAGAATTGCTAGTAAAATCAATTTTGGGGACATGTGTCACGTAACACTAGGCGGCGCCGCTGGCCTGCGGATTCAATCACCAAATACAACAGTTTGACAAATTGAATGGCTTGAAGACCGACGAGCTCTTGTAGTGACAATCGTCCATCGCCAAGATGGGCGAGCTCTGGTAGTAACAATCGTCGATCACTTGACAAAGTGAATGGCTTGATGACCGGCGAGATCTTGTAGTGACAATCGTCAATCACTTGACGATCGACCAGATCCTGTAGTGATAATCAACAACTACTTTCTGATTTATATGTATTTGACGAGTGTTTCGACAAGAAATTACCAAGCCATTATCAATGCTTTTAGAAGATAATAGAGTCATGACCAGTTGGGAAACTCAGTGATCTTGTATGCATTATCTACATACGCAAGGGTAGGAAACCACGTGAATATAAGTTATTAGAATAAAACTGAAAACATAAGTCGTTAGGATCGAAATAATAAATAATGGTGCTAAAAAAATCGAGAAACGAGAAAACCAAATTGACTAAAAAAAAGAATGAACCCTAAAAATACTCGATACTACAAGGTTATTTTTCGAAATTTACCCTTAAAAATATTTTAAACATTTCCTTTTGCAAAATGGCAAAATGCATTGAACAATCAAAATCCATCACGGATGTTTTCTTCTCTTTTTGGAATCAAAACCAATTACAAAACAATTGCGAAATTAATAAAATCAACAGATAACAATATTGTGAAAATGTGCAAGAATTGCTCTCAGATACGGGCCAGGTTTTTCCACAAGAGACAGATACAAGTAGACAAGTCCTCCAGGTTTAATCCAAGAAATAGATGTGCGGGGAACCACTTAAAACTCGACAAAGCCTTCTTCTCCTCTCTAAAAGGAAGCTTTTTTTATCAGCTTACACTCGTAGACATGAGAATCATTAAGCAATACCAAGATCCACACCAATTTCCAGGCTAAACAACAAGAGGGCCTTGGACCCGACTCATACCCATCTATTCGGTGTGGTTAAAGCAAAATGAATCATCATCGAGCAGATCCATGCAACTAATTGTTCCAAAATAGGAGATTTCTGTTTGGGACGAGAGAAAACTGTTAAACTTACGAGAAAAGGCAAGAAACCAAGGGAAATTTGGGTATCCACCTGTCCATAAGTATCTATTTGATTTCGCATCTATTCGTATTCGCTATGCTATTGATGAACACAGCGAATCAAAAGGGAAAGATGCAGATCTAATTGAAAATTTTGAAGAAACTGCTGCAGCTGAAGACGACGAAGAAAGGGCTTTATATACCCCTAACGGAGGGACGGTTAGGGTTGTGAGAAGTGGTATAGTTAACTCGTCACGATGTTCTTCTAAATTATGATTTTACCTTTTCAGTTTGTTGCAAAACGGCCCAAATAACTACCAGAAGGCCCAACTCTAGCAGCTATACAGGTCGGGCCTAATTTTATTTTTGTATGTTCATGGTGGACTGAGGCCCAAGTAATTCTACCTAAATAATAAAGGAAGACCAGAAAAGTGTTTCAGGCTCAAATAACGAATAGAAAGCCCAATCACACTGTTGAAACTTGAAGTTCGAAAGCATGCAAACCACCTTAATGTGAAGTTATTACATAATGTTTATTTTTATTTTATGGTGTTGTATTTCTTTCTACATAGGAATGATTATAATCGATGAAAACAAAAGCTCTCCATTACTTCAAGAATGATCTGTCCATGTCTTCCAAAGAGTCATTACTAAGCAACAAACGCATAAGCTTTGTTGTATCCATGAAAATCTAAAAACAATTAAAATATCATATTCCATATACATTCTTTACAGAACGATAGGTACAGACAAGCTTATTTTAGTTCACACCGACAAAAGCAATCGATCATGCAAAAGACCAAATTAAGGTAAGGGAAGGGCATGTGTCCGAATATGACTGACCCAACACTTCCTACAAAGGATTGGAGCTCCAAAATGAAATGTCTCCTTTAAATCCTCCAATCATATCATAAATATTCTGTGACCCATCGACCCAAAAATGGCACCATACTTGAGGAAAGGTGTAGAAGATCGTGCAATATGTGTTAGTGTGTTGTTGCAGAGGATAAGGTATGTAAATGGATGGATCAATCTTTCAAGAGAGCTTCAAATATTTATATTCGTGTCATCATGAGATGAGAAAGTGATGGAGATACACATAAATTAGACAACTCAGTTACTTTTCTATCCTTTTTATTTTATGTATATTCCAATGGGTGGGGCTGTGATGTTATGCAAAATATTAATCATAACCTTCTTTTTTATGAATGGTGGCAAGAGAAGAGTGGCTGAAACATCCTGAAATGTAGTCCAGTTACAAGACCACTTGCTGGTCCCACGAGCAACTATGAAATGAAAGTAACTACCTAACTCATTATGTGTATTCATGTATACGTGGACTTTATCTAAAATGGGAAAGAGAGGACACGATCCTAGAATATGTTTTTTTTGGAATGAAAAAAATGATAATTATTGATAGTTACATTGAATAAATATATAATATTCACATATATTAACCTTATTAATTAGTAAAACATTTGTCGATAAAGAATATAAAAAAAATCGTTATCAATATTCTCAGATCAAATTTATATACCGTATGAGATTGTCCTAATTAATCAAGACCGGACGTATTTGAGTCCCTCCGTTCTTGCTATTGTCACGAGGACCAAATAGAAAGGTTAGTACATTGTGATTGTTATGTGCGTAGATGAAGCAGAAATGAATTTGCAGTGAATAGAAGTTTTGAGGAGAGATGCGTAGGGTAGGGACCCAAAACCCACTA
>JAYMSW010001258.1:0-17259 GCA_036897725.1 Erodium texanum | reverse complement strand
CACCAAGCGCCAGCCAAGGCAGTACATGAACCGTAGGGGTGGGTTTAACCGACCACTGCCGGCAGAAAGGAACCGCTAGATTGTTCGAGCTTCTCAAGGTTAGGGTTTATCTTCTCTCTTACTTCTGATTTTTGATCTCGTTATAAGCTTGATCAATTTTTATATCAGCTCCTTTCTGAATTGTAAAACTCCTTTCTGAGTTGTACTGATTTGGTGAACCATTAATCTAGTTGAGCTGAGCTCATTTGAGTGGTGGATTAATGTTTATGTTACTCAACTTAGTATTGATTCTGGATGTTTGTATTGAACTGAGTTTTATGCATGTGCTGATATATTCTCCAATCAGCTGCCCAACCATGAAAACAATCAGTTATTGTTGCAAACCACCAGATTTCTTTCAAATGTATTCTCTAATTTGGCATTTCTCGCCCCTAGTTCTTTCTTATGTTTGAGCAATTCTGAAGGCTCAAACATATTCACTCTAAGCCTTTACCTTCTACATACACGTGAAACAAGATTAATATGGACATGTGATGCCTTTTCATGATGTAATGATTCGACCTTCTGGCTTCCTCTCTAATCTGATTCCATATATTTAGGCGAGTACCTGCAGTCATTTAAGTGATGTGTTACCAAATTTGGTGTTCCACAGCTATTATAGTTTCAGTGTTTTGTTTGTATAGTTCAACTCGAATTGTTTAAAGCCTTAGGATTTGCCTTGCTATTTTTAATACAATTCCCAGGCAAACTCATGAGTCAAACCATTTGATGTCACAATCACACATAGGGATGCATTGTCTGCTTTTCCTGTGGAAACATTTGGGACTTCACATTTCTTCCTGAAAACATTCTTTTGAACAAGGGAGCCCACATTTCTGCATTCTATATATTAAAATCATTAAGTTACATCTCATTTTCATTTGCTGAAAGAATGGGAAGTAACTGCATCTTATACCCCTCAATATGTTTAGAGTTCACTGCTGTCAGCTGCTATTGGACTTATCTAACTATTACTGGCTATTTTCTGGCAGTGGTAGTGATTTACGTCTAGTTAAGATTGAAACTTGTGGGTTAGCAAAGATCATGGTAGATTATACGTCTACGTTGTGTTTTTTTCACTTTATTTTCTGAAATTTCTTTCTAACTGATATGGTCGACCTACAAAACTAGAGAAGGTGATGCTGATCTATTCCATGGCAATACGTGTGAGAGGCAATGTGCTATTGCCATTTAGTGGGTACCAAAGTACAAATGCATTACGGACTGTCAGATATCTTCTATATCATCCAAGAGTGCAGTTAATGGTGGATAGGTTAAAACAATTCCAGTTCCTTTGGTAGCCTTTCGTTATCTTTTGCGCCAATTCCTGGTGTTTGGAATTGTGTTTGTTTATTAAATCCCCTGTCTTAATAACCACTATCATGTTAAGCAATGTTTAGTTTTCATTAGTGTCATCTGGGTCTGTACTTTTCTATTCTATGCTCAACCAAATCATAGTGTATTTGAAATGAAATATGAGCATGGATTTCAATGAGTATGGTAAATAGTACTCCTAGCTTACCGTAAACATGGTAGATGCAAATCTGGTTACACAATTTCATCTGAAGGTGGATCTTTATTGTTGGCACTCATTCTTGACCAACTTATTCATTGAGATGTGTATGATAGGAAGTTAATGTAATTTGGTGGGATACTGGAGTGTATGATATGACTATTGAGGAGTTACACTTGTTACCAAAGGGTTCAAGAATGAGTTCATTTTTTGTAGAGATGTGTATGAGTTTGATGGTTAGTGTTTCTCGCACATTCACATTTGTTGATGAATGGTTAATAAATGAGTAACTTATTTTTTTGAAAAGATGAATGTTTTGATAGTTACAGTGTTTGATAGATGGATATTCTCCGTAGTCTAAATAGATTGGTTCTAGATTAATTGATCAGGAATGAGATTCACGAGTTATCTTTACAGGGCATTTACTAAATATCTATTCTTGGAAAGTTCTTACTCATTTTTCAAAATAATTGCTTAGCTAAGTTCCTAGTTTTTCAAGATGATGGATTCTTTGAAAAGCTTAGTAGTGCTATTAAAACCTAGTTAATTTTGTTAGGTTTTATCCCTAATATATATTAGTAGTATTACAGTATGCTGTCATTACCTCATTTTTTTGGCTTCAGCTGTACCGTTTTACTTTCTACTTGATTTTTTTTTCACTGGATGCGAACTAGTTCATGAACTTCAATCTTTTCTTATATAGTATGAGGTATGATCTTAAATCGCAGCATAGTGATTTGCAAGATTTACCCATTTTTTGGAGGTATAGAACAAACATTGATGGGTAGTAAATTCTGCTACCCTGCTAGTCCATTAGGCTTCACAAATACCCTCATTACTAGAATTGAAACTTGATCTTGAAGATTCGGATTGAAGGGACATGGGTACATAATTATAGTTTTCAATATGAATAACCGAAGAAGATTAAGTTACTCTGTTGTTCTGGTGAAACAAGTAAACTTTTATTCGTATATTGTCAGGCTGTGAGTTTGTTTTACTGTTGAAACACTTAATTTTGGGGGGAAACAAGGTCAGTGTATTTAATCTTGCATGTCAATGGGAAAGAAAGGAACTCTTGAAAATTTCATAACCAGGTTACTAGTTTGTTTTATGAAATGACTGTTTTTAGGTAGTCTTTATTTTGGTTTATGTGAGTATACATTATATTCTTGTAAGTGTTTTCTCTATCTTGTCTATAGAAATTAATCTGTTACCGAAACTGCCCCTATTATGCAAAATTTATATTCCTTGTTTGTTGAACTTTATGGATACATAGATGCATGTTCTTGCAGATGGGCAGTGACTTTCAGCAGGGTCCGCATCTGGTATCAAAGCCTTTGGATGCTGAAAACTTGTCCGTAGGGACTTACGGATTGAGAGATTGTGAGAGTTTATTTGATGAATCTCGTATTCCTTCAGTCACCAATTGAACTGATTTTAGTCTTTCTATCTGTATTCCCAGCCTTCACCAAATGCGGATTGAACTACTGGATGTAGTAGGTAACCCTGAATTATCTGGGGACTGACACTAATGAATTCGAATCTGTATCTGGTTTTACTATAAATACTGATAGACAGAACATATGGATTTATGTTATGATACTGTGATATGATGATGACCTTTGCATTTAAATATGTAGAATAGATGGCATTATGTCCTAACTCGTCTTTACAGCTTCCCTCTCTTAAATTGATGTATTTGCAAGGGATATACACATGGCTGGTGCAATGCAAGGTCTAAGAATTTTGAGTTTTGGAACTGCATATATAATCAATCTTATCCAGTATTTTGGATTAGAAATACCAATAGTATTGGAGTTTCAATCAATGTTGTCTAAGAAACTATCGAATTGTCATCGGGGACACCAAGCAGTGTCGCACAAGTATTGATCTATGCTTGCAAGTCAATCAATCTCCAGAGATTGAGTTCAACCCCTGGTCAAAGACCTAAACACTTTACTATTCAAGTTTTGGAAGTTCACCAGAGATTGAGTTCAAGAACTAAGAGCGAGGCGAAGCAAGTTGGGTGTTGTCACAGGAATGGAGGTGGATCGGGAGGAGGTTTTTTGCATTATGCGTTAGACGTCCAACGAGCGCTTGACAGTTCAGATATAGTGAGTGATTCTTGCCTACTAATAGTCAAATAGTGGAAATGATAGTAGAGTTGGACAGCTGTTTATGAGGGTGTAGGTTGATATGTTCGTCTTGTTCATTCAAGTGGGCTTGTAGGTTGTGTGGCATAATAAGGATATCCGTTGGCGTCGAGAGGGCATGAGGTAGGTGGCTCTGAGGAAAAAATTGGAGGGCCGAAAGTTTTTGTGGCACCGGCTCTTTACAAGGAGTCAACTTCTTGTAGGAGAGAAACTCTGTCGAATTAACAATGGGATGACACGTACTCTTAATCCGGTGCTATCGATCCATTCTCAAAAATATTTCGTCGGCTCTTATTTGGTCTCTCTCTCCTCCTACCCACCCTTGTCCTACATGACGCCCAAGCATTGACACTACCTATGGACTTGCCCTAAGAGTTTCAAGATCGACTTGTTCTGCCCATCCCATTAAGATTTGAGGCAAATGGAATGAGTAGGGATTTTGAGGTTCAATGTGGCTTTTGATTGCTCCATGCTAACTTCACCTCTCCGAAATGTTGAAGGCTATAGATAAATTGGTGATTTTTCAAGGACTACAGATGGAATTAATGTATATAAAAAAAGAAAGATGGAATTAATGATGTAGAGAAATTGAAGACGAGACTCCAATATTCTGCGTGCCTTTTACATCAACAGTGTGATGTAAATAATAGGATGACCTTGTGCACTTGCATATGCTCGAATGTCTACCGACTTAACTGTCACCTGAACAAATCGTACCTGCATCATGTGTGGGTACCAAATTTATAAAGCAGCCTCAAATGATTATAGTTAATATGATGTGAGTTGCATCAGGTAAGTGTAAACACATGAAAAGCTATCCACCATAGCATACAAGTTCATCCAAAGAGTCAAACTAATTGCTACAAGGTCACTTGGCCGCTACAACCCATCTCATGGTTCTAGTATGCATACCAAACAACACCCAGAATAACAAAAGAAGAGAAACAACGTCAAGCAGCAGGCTAGACTTCCTGGCTGGCATTACTTTGCATGTAGAAACGTCATGTCATATATTCAATTCTCAGCTAATTTGTAGTAAAACTCATCTACGGTTGAGTAGACAAAACCTTCGTCTTCAAGACCTTTCATAGCTTCCCTGCAAACACTAGATAGTTAAGTATGAAGCTAATCTACATGTGTGTGTGTGTGTGTGTGTGTGTGTGTGTGTGTTTGTGTGTGAGAGAGAGAGAGAGAGACATGATCTTTGGCAGTGGAAGATTTAATTGCTTGACAATAACCTCTCGGTGTGCCCCCTTCTCCGATTGACTGAAACATTGGAAGATACAAAGGTATCAAAAATACTAATGAATTATCAATGTGTTGTGAAGCCAATCCCTAAAGACTTAACACAGGTAAGAACACAGCATCTGTGCAGTTTGTAACAGAGCAGACTCATAAACTCAAGGACAGAACAGAAAATGCATAAAACTATATGGTTATGTTTAAGATGGTAAAACATCTAATATGCGCAATATGTCATGTGCTTTCCATTAGAAACTTCGCCAGTAGCATGTGTAATCAAAAAAACATTACCATGGAGGGAATACAATCTTGCAATAAGAACTAGGAGAAGAGAAAAGGGACTTCAAGACAACAGATACTCACGCATATAAAGGTTGCCGCAAAAGATCAACGATCATCTGTGCAACCTGATCCTGTACATTAATCCTGACTTGGCCAGAGTACTTCAACATATACATAAATAGAAAGAAAACTGAGAGCACAAGAATAAAAACATCAAATAGCTTGTAAATGTTGACCCCTAGTTAGATCTCTTACTTGATTTGGTGGGTCAGCTTGGTATCCCTTGACAGGAGTATTCATTAATGAATTTGTCGTATGGGGCTGAGTAGTATTACCAGCCTGTACTTGCTATCACCATAAATAAAATTTCATCAAAAATCCTGTGGAAAGGGTGTCTTTTGGCACATTCAAACAGATCACATTTGATTAAAATTTACAGGAGATCTGCAATTATATAAAATTGATACCTGCAATCTGCAATTGTAGAGGTGGACATATATACACTCGATAAAGTGATTTGCAATCTCATTATAGTCCGTTACTGCCCTGTAAATCAAGCAAGTTGAGTATAAAACTACAATGAAACGAAGTATAAAATAGAGGGGTCCCTTGATAAAAGTTTCCTTTAAGCAAATGAAAGGGGAAATAACTCTAATACCAGCTGCTATGGAGGCCTCTCATATTTGTCATCAGCACAAAAATGTTCTACATGATGTTCGCATACTACATTAACAGTGTCTCCTCTGTTAAGCTTTGAACAGTTTCTCAACGCTATTAGTGGAAACAAGGAAAAATGCAAAGCTAAAGTGGAACCAACATGGATGGAGGTTATGGGCTGAAGGGCAGGGTACATAGCGTAATGCTTGTCTACCTAAGCCTTCTCCAAAACGAATCAAGACGAGATTAAAGAAAGGGACTAGAGATAAAAATTAAGAAAATTAAAAACACAGATCTAATATTGGTAGCAATTGAAAGTATTTCATCTCATTTTCTACTCTCAGATAGCTACTTCACCTCCTCATTAGACATTCTTTAGCCGATTCACTCTTCACCTTAAAAGTGTTCTAGGCTGCTATAACTTCCAAACAATTTATCTGCTTACTTTTTCTTAAAATCTCTCATTATTGTGTCCCTCAAAATACTTATAAGCTACTATTTTCATTCTTTTACTTATGAAGTCTGAACATTTTTGCTGTATAACTGTATTGCGCTACACACCACATTATTACGTACGTTTCACAGGGTTGCAACCTTCACAATTATGGGCACCGATGAATAGTTTCAAATGAATTCGAAATTGTTACAATTGTACAATTATCCAAGTGAAGGAATAATAGCAGTTCCAAACGTAAGAACTCTAGGTGGCATACTGAGATATCCATTCTCTGTGTACACCATATATACAAACCATCTTACACGGCTATAATACATCATCTAAAAACAACTCATTGACCATGTGTTTTGAGCATTTGAAACACGCACTTCTAGTGCTCTAAACACTATACACTTGCCATGCATAATTTATAGCTAAAATACTTTGGTTCAAAAAAATCCATGAAATATCAGCAAACATCCCCGTGAGTTCTCGAAATTACAAAACACATTCAACCATATATTTGTTGACAACAAAAAAGGTAAACAAAAGCATGCAACTATATAAGCTCACAAAGCTTTTAAAAAAAAAAAAACTTGAATCTTTACCTGATGAAGAAGGTGTTTAAAGTCCTTTTGCCCTGAAAGCCTTTCAAGTGGCCATGCACACGAACATACATCCCATTCCTAATATAAAAAGATAACTTCACATCAATAGATAGAACAGATTAAAAGCAAAGATTCAGGTTTAGAACTGACAAATAATTCTTAAATAATGTAGAATCTCAAGCCTCACTTGGTTGCAGTGACATCAAAAGAAATAAAAACAAGAGGAAATGAATTCCAAGAGGAAATGAATTCCAACCAACTATAACTGTCCACATTTACATGTCCACTTGCACAAATTAGAAAATGAAGCTACTGATGACATTGAATTATTTTAGTGGACTGGGCAACGTTTGTCAAGAAAACAGAGTGACTAGGCAAACACATTACCCTATAGATCAGAGAAAGTTTACTATTTTAGGATAAATGTTCAACATATAGCAAAACTAGAGAAGGATATTAATAAGTTACAAGAAAAGGGAAGTAGGGATAACGCAATTTAGAAACATACACAATGCCTTCCATTTCCTTTACTTCCACAGCTTCTTGCACCACCCTACAAACGAATTCGTACACATGAAAGAATGGGTAATCAGAGCATATAAACAAGTAGCCCCACTTTAACATGTAAAAATACTAAAATTAAAATAACAATTGTGAAGGTTAACCATCTGGTACAGTCAATCCTTCCAGTTCCATCATCCAGTACAAAAGTGATATCAGAAACCCTGTCAGCTTTGTTGAATACCTTGCCCACAAGCGTAACCTACAGACAATCTGAGCTCAAAAACGGAACCAAGAAGTGGAAAATAACAAGAAAAATACATGAAAAAAGAGGTTGAGAGGAAGAGTACATTATTCGCATCAACCCCATCAATGATAAAATTGGATTTATCATTACTTGACAGAATAGCCTCATTAATCTGCTTTACAGTAAGTGGAAGTAAAACTTGGCTTTCTCGAGGCTGCGAAGGGCAAAAACCAAAACCCGTGAATACTGAGCTTCCATCTACAGGACACTTTGAGAAAATAAAAATATATATCCAGTTTCTGAACATCAGAATTTCAATTAGCATTATTGGTCTGTTATCCTACTCTGATGTCGTCGCCGGACAGAACAAGATCGGGTTATAACTGATGAATCCACACAATTTAACACAACACTGTATGGCCGAATAGAATTTTTATGGCAATGTTCTCTTTCCATCGATCCGTTTCTGCACTACATAAGGCACGAGAGTGTATCGGGAACAACATTTTCTCTAGGGTTTTGATTCGGCAAACGGAAAGCCCCGAACAGAAACATGCAACACAACCTTAAGCTAAAATCCAACTAAAAACTCAAGAGTAACAGAAGCGACTGAGAAATAAGTAAGCGAACCTTGGAGGGAGAGAAGGAATGATCGACGGTCTGGGTGGCCTGAGATGGCATGAATCCGCCGCCGGAGAAGGCATTAGCGCCGTCGAATTCGCCAGCGAACATGGTTGAGAGATGCACAGAAACCCTAGATTATCCAGAAAGAGAACAAGTCGCACTGAAGAGAAGCGATTGGAATTTAGAGATCGTTTCGTTGTGGGTATTATCATTTTACAGTTCCCGCCCTTTCCATCTAACAAAGAAAAATAATTTTATTTTTGAGGAAATCAGTGGACAATTACTTTAGGAAAAATGTTATAAAATAATATTATTCATAATTCTTTTAATTTCATTTCCTCAATAAATAAAAAATTATGCTCCCTTTAATTGGGTTGTTTCTAATTTCTTATTTCGTTCTAACATAATTGTCTTGATATCACCATTATTAATTGAAAAATGTTCTTGAGGTGATTAGTAGAGAAATCTATAACCTAGTCGATTCATTAATCAGTAGAAAGCTTTAAGAGAAAGATTAGTAGAAAATTGATATGACGCAATTTTGTTGATATGGTTCAATCACCTCTTGACATGTGTTTATTAACCTCCAAAATCAACAAACATTCTACTAACTAAGCTAAAGCCTACTGTGAGACAGTTCCTACTAATTACGCTAAAGCTCACTTTTCAGCTTTCTCTCTCCTATAAATAATATTTTTTTATTTAACATTTTACTAATCTTTAGTCTAATTAGTAGATTTGTATTGTGAATGATCTTACTAACATAATGGTTAGGAAGAAGAAATAATACATGACAAACGTACAGAAGAATACTATAGTGTAGCAGAATTCACTTACGCAAATGATGTTGCTTCACGAAGATGATATGGAACAAGAACGAACAAGACTAAACAGATAGCGCCACCATCTCCCTTGCCCAGTGAAGAAGAATCCAACGATCGAGTTACTATACATCTTCTCAAATAGCTCAACCGCAAGAACAAAACGTGATCACAACACAGAAAACGAGCTGTACTAGCTTGTCGTTTTTAGAGTATAAACAAAATAGATTATTTAGGGTTAAAATTATGTATTTAGAAATGTGTGAATATCTCTTGAGAAACCTCCCCTACACAAAAATTGGGAAGAATTTATATTTTATTTATCAAAAAAAATTCTATTACTTTATCAATTTACTTGGCATCACATATAACAATATCCATATGGTGGGTCAAGGTCAAATACGCTAAACTAATACTAAAGGAAACAACAAAAAGTTTAAAAAATATATATAGGAAGCAACAAAAGGGTCGAACTCGAAACGCTTAATCTAAAAAGCAGCTCTTCTTGGAGTAGAACACTTGCGCCGCTGCTTTCTAATAATTATAGTCACCTCCTGACGACCATGGCTCGCACCAGCATCACCATTTCCCTCACGAGCTTCTTCTACTTTCCCATCTTCTTCAACCTGTTTCTTAGGCCTTCCTCTTTTTCTCTGCGTACCCAGAACTGGCCTCAGCTTGGAATCGGTTTCACCATCGCTCACAGCCACAGTACTCTCTTCCTTCTCCTCTTGGTCCATTGACAGGAACAGACATTGTGCTCTGTAGACCTAGGCTTGGTCTTAAATCAAAATGGGAACATAGTTGTAAGCCTGAAAATAGCTACTAAAGGTCTTAATGGAGGGCCATTTGCAAGGGCCAAAACTGGGAAAAAGTAGGCTCTTCAGCGGTTGAGAGAATTTATTTGTGCTGTTCCAATATATACATAATGCTGATGCACTCATGTGCCATTTATTTACTAGTAATGGCATTGGCCTTTAGCAGCACATATTCATGACAACGCACATTCCTATGCATCTAAAATAATGGCTAGCCGATTATTCGTAAAGAATCGAAGTACTACATCACTAATCAAAAAAAGAATACATACATAGTTCAGTTGTTGATGGAACGAGGGATCAAATTTTGATTCTTATAGCACTATACAATCAACTACGTGTCAGAGGCAGTTAGGTAAAATAGGATCGATGCAATGCAGCTGACTAGTGATCATGGTTAAGACTGAAATGTATTTAAGACCAACTGTGCAGTTCCCGCTACGACTAACCAACAATAGATAGATGATAATTACACAAACATTACAGGCTATGAGTCGGAAGTATGTGCCAGTTTTTAACATATAACTCAGAACATGCTTGCCATAGACAAGTCTATTAGGATGTACATGCCTGCTGCCATACATGTTTCCAGGAGATTCACCTATACCCAACCTTCCACAACTTCGGTTGATTTGAGATGGGACAGAAATCTGGACCGCAATCAAGCTTGTTAAGTACGAACTCCCTGCACAGAGAAGCAGAAGTCATATGCATTTAACCCACAATCAAATATATATGCAATATGAATATGGAAAACATAGTCCTCCCTCTGTTGCAAAATAAGTATCCTCTTTGATTTCTGACCCAAAAATAAAGGATTAGTGGAGTTAGTGCTCCACTTCCTACGATAATCACGTAGTAATAACTGATTCATATAAGGATATTGTTGTTAAGCCATGGATAATTGACATTTAGAAAAGAAAAGTGCACTCTTATTTTGGAACATCCATTTTACAGAAAGAGAACACTTATTTTGGATAGGGAGAGAGTAAATTAAAGTTCTACATTTCATTTGCGAAACAATTATGAGAAGATAAGTCATAGACAACTAGGGCTTGGAAGTTGTCTGTGACTTATCCTGTGACTTCCTATCTGGTAAAATTTCAACACCAAATTCCACTCTGGAAGGAACTTTCAAATACGCGTGGATCGACCAGTTTGTTTTTACTATATTGAATGATGAAAAGATGGCACACACTGACAGTGCATGGTCCACATATCCATCAGAGAGTGAAGGTCAAAGTCACTCTTCATATTAGAGTCGCAACATTTCATCAATTTTACCTAGACTCATTTTGCAAAAGTGAGCAATTCCTATCCGCATGATCCAGTAAAAAACACTCAAAATACATGATAAACTCAGGCATATAAAAACAAAAGTAACAATGAGAGGCAACATAATCATCATCAGAATCCAAATGACAAGATTGCTTATGAAAAAAAAAATGGCTATGGTGTTACATGAGAGAATTACCTCAGCAGGGGATGAAATCATAGATTCCCTGTCAGAATCAAAATGGCTACTCAGTCTCCTGCATATTTAAAAAATAATAATTCATATGCATAGTAACTAAAAGAGGAGATATAAGGGATACCTCGGCCTCTCAGACTTGGCAAGATGTTTTGACATGATAGATGCCTGCAAAAGTACCCACGATTAACATTCTCTCTCTTCAAAGCTCAAAATACAAAATGAAACAATGAGTATGATCAACTCCTGCCAGGTCGACAACTGTCCTAACTAATACAAAATTAAGGGGCCGAGTAAAATTGAAGTGAGATATTTTATGGGCTTCTGGTCACAAGCAAATTTGTTAACTGGAACTATTCAGCAAACAGGTTAATCTATAAATCGAGGAAATTATAAAACCCTAATACACATATGTCATATAGTTCTTGTATGTACATGTCTAACAGTGTCAACGTCAAATGACCCATTTTATGTAAATCATTGAAAAACAAAAATAGACCTTTCGGCCATATATCAGAGATGTATAATCTCCTAGTTAACTTCTTCTTTTCAAATCCAAATGGGGAGCAAGATTCGTTTATCTTGCTTTCAAAGTGAGTGAAAGTGGCACTACTTAGAAGAAGGGTAGAATCTGTCTGTTGTCGTTTTCTCTGTAATCTCCAAGCAGTTACCCTGCCTAGTGCCTACTTATACTTCTGAAAAGGATAGGATAGTTCACAATTTTTTTTGGATATTAGAATTCAGAAATAATTCTCAGAATGAAAAAGTTTTGCATACAAAAAAAAAACATAAAATAGCTTTTTCAAGACAAACCGAACTGCAATTCAAATGCTTAAAAATATTGATCATGGCCCACATCACAACTGATCAAATAAATTACCGAACAACAAGATGGGTCAAACTCTTACATCATTTATAATCTTAGAAGTACTGATATAAGATTATGAATAAGCTTGCAATGTTATAACTCTAAAGTTCATGATTAATTGCTGATACACACAAATAAAACTATACAAGAACGTGATTTGGATTAAAAAAGACTATAGCATGTTAGCTTCACCTGGGGTGTGATTAATATCATCAACATACATCACATATAACCAGGTATAGTTACTTTTTTTTTGTCAAACACAAATAAAACTATACAAGAACGTGATGCAGATTAAAAAAAAAAGACTATAACATGTTGACTTCACTTGGAGTGTGATTAATATCATGAACATACAAAACATACATCATATATAACCAGGTAAAGTTACTTATTAAATGTCAAGAATACATTTAATAAGTTTATCATATGCATAGCAAGAAAGTACAATACCTGCTCCTGGATAATGCTCCTTGCCTCAACAAGTTGAGCTTCAAGCTCAAGTTCCCGCTCAGTAGCTTCGGAAGAAACTTCAGCTTCTTTTTGTGCATCTTGCAATTGACCCAGTCGATCCTACAGATTGAGTAGCATAAACTCATTTCAACAACTTATTGTCTAAAGGAACATTTTGATGAACAAAATATATGTACCTTTATGGAAGCCATCTTATTCCGGAGACTTTCTTCTATTTGGTTTCTAGCCATATGAAAAGGTAGATCAAATACATCCTGAAACATTGAACTTTTAAAATTAACAAAAGAGTGATGACTATTTAGCCAAGAGTAAAACAGCATTGCTTTAAAAGTTGCCATACCGTCCTCCCACCCAATGGTGACTGTGAAGGGTCAGTTTCAAGTCGTTCATGGGCAGGCAAAGACTGCTTGGGCAACCCGTTTGGAGCATTTAAGAACTCACGCATATCCATCTGCAGACCACAACTCCAATACAATTGAAACCCATTGCCAGGAATAGCTTAAGAAACATGTTTTTCAAGTATAACAACAAACTTCTTTCTAAAATGAAATTTGTGTTCTGGAATTCCTATTGTATCTAATAATGTCATCATATTTTAACATATAGCAGCAACATTTGTCAAATCGACATCCTTAAAATATTTTGTGTAAAACATATATTAATATATAAGCCATTACACAGACCTTCTGGAGGAGCATGCCGTAGTTTGTTTTCACCATACATATTACCAAATTTCATGTTGTTTTAAAATCATACATTCATACCTTTAAGCCTTAAAATTAAATTTAAAAGGATACAGAAGTTACATGGTGATATCCAAATGAGATCATTTCAGTTCTTGTATTTATACATCTTTTTTCATTTAACTTTAAAGGGCAAATTGCTATCTATTTCTTTGCTTCCAGTATCATACCAATTACCTTCACTCTTTATTTTGCTCAAAATAAGAAACCTAATGTATCATTAACAATTGGTGGAAAATATCTGCCATGCACTGAGGGCAACATTTTGCAAGCTATAAGACCAAATTATTCATAAACTCATTAGCTATATAGATCAACTCCCATCATTGTCAAGCCATCAATATAATGCATATCAGTTAAAGTAAATAACTAAATATAGTTTCTAATTTAACCACGTGACATAACGTCTATTGTGCTCACTAGCAAAAATAAGTAGTGGACAAACAAAACGGCAAGTGCATTAACAGTAGCAGAGCAATTAATGCCTACCTGCATTGAACGCAATGATGCTCTTAAATCAGCATTCTCAGCTATCAACTCCTGATTTTTTACTTCATAGGCATCCACCTGCCAGTAGCATATTGTCATAAATAGTGTAGTTCTAAGCTACATCAGGGCTCTAAAAGTAAGTCAACCGCGATCCATACAATCTTTTTATAGAAATCATTATCTGTTTTCTTCCCATTCCATGTCCCGCGTTGCCGCCCTTCTTTCTGTTAAGACATTAAGCAAAAGAAAAGAAAAAAATCAGTAAAAAAAATTTTAGTGCTTCAATTAGATTAATATTTAATTCTAACCAGCCAAGTAGTACCTGAAGCAAGTTCATTATCTCCATGCCTGATCTAGATTCTTTCTTTTTTTCCATCAACACTTGATTTAACCTCTCCTGTAATATATAAAAAGTGCCCCATTTTATAAACAAATGCAGCCTATAATGACTTTTAAAGGGATAAAAAGTAGACCTCCAAATCTTCATACCTGAAGTTTAATGTACTCCTTTTCTTTTTTCTTCATCTCATGTATTTGTTGTGTCCTTACTTGCTTTTGCATCACCAATGAACCATATTTGATCTCATTATCAGTGTCTCTACATAGTCATATTGAGGGCACCAAAATGCCCAAAGCAATTCCAATACATGGAAAAAAGCTCCATACCTGATTACCAATGACCATCCTCTGGAACTCATCACGTTCTTGTTGCAACTTCTCAATTTGGGCCTTGAAAGCTGATGTAGCCTTGGCTTCCTAACCGCACATTATTATTCTTCAATGAATCAACACAAACACAAAGCTTATACAATTCTACGTCCTCCATAACAAATAGAGAAAAATAAAGTTTCCAACCGTTCGGGTCATAGTAGCTATCTCCCTATCTTTAGCTTGCAACTGGGACTCAAGCCTTTCAACTTTTGCCTCTAATCTTGAAATGTCCGACAAGAGTCTACAGCAAAAGAACAAATTACTCTACATTCTAAAGCTCCGAAAATAATCCAAAAAACACAACAGTTGCTGCATAAGGATGACACCAAATAATTAAACTGATTCACAATTTACATAAACCCCGTAATGCATTATCTCAACAACAACAAAACTAGTGAAGTAGCCACATTTGGCAGCTTGGATTCAAAAATCATAATTAAATTCTTCAAGATAAAAACCAGAAATGCAACTATAAACCACAATTCAATCCCAAGTCAATCACTTACCTCTGTCTCTGCTCATTAGCAGACTCCCTAAATTCGATGTCCCTCTGTCGCTGTTGAAGCAAAGAGTACACACAATTGCAAGTACGCGCGATCGAAACCTGTAACAAAACAACAAAAATCAGTCATAACTGAACAGCATCAACAAAATAAAACCTCGCCAGGCACGCGCACAGTAAGAACAGGACCGAGACGCACCGGATCATTGGCGAAGAGATCGAGCGACGCCGGGAAGCCGAAGGTCACAAGCGTCTGGTTCAGGTACTTCGTGCAATGCTCTAGGTTTCCGGCATCGGCAAATGCGTGGTCCCTACATCACCAAGAGAACCATTCAAAAACCTAGACGAACGATCGATCCATCAAAAGAACCTGCATCTGTGTATGTATAGATTACTTACACGAATTGTGCGTCAGTGGCTGGCATTATCGTCGTCGTCGTCGAGAGCCTTCTGAGGAAGCACGCCGAGTGAGCAGCACTGCAGAGACTCGAGAAAGGAAAATAAAAAGTTACTGTTCGTAGCAGCTGATATTAGATCTGAGCGGTGACGGAATTTAAAATTTGGATTTTGTTCCTACCTTTGTGTTTTGTAGGTAATAAAATAGAGGTTTACATCTGCTGCGGCAAGGTCTATGGTTTGCTTAGTGGCACCGTTTGTTTCAGTAGTATGATTGGTTGTCGAAATTGGGTATGTGAGGTGGCGGATATATAGGTTTGGAATGGTGTTCTAAAGGAATTTGTCAAAGCAGAGGATATCTAACGGAGGAAATGACGCCAGAGGATGGATTGGGGATTGTAACGACGTGGTGGACCACACCATGTTATCATGTACCACCATACTCCATCTCATCACATCCCATGTGATTGATCATTATTTGGGATTTAATATTGATTCACACATTTGGACAGGTTGCTTATTCTCGTGAGTTTGGATGTTTGGTTCTTCGCTTTTAATGCACCTCAAGTTTTCGAGTTTTTTCTTTTTTGTAACTGGCAACATGCCTATGGTCTACAATTATTTTCCACATTATGATTATATTAAACACTTGACAGTGTGGATTTGGAGATATAGAGTAGAGTGAAGTTTACATAGCCATGATTTAATTCAATCTGAAAAAAAAATATTGCATTTGAATCTAAACTGATTAATTTAAGTATCGAATTCTCCTTTTATTTTGTTTGTTTTTCATTATTAATATTAAAAAAATTAAAGCATAATAGTATTTGACAAACAAAATAATATCATTTGTAAAATGTATTTTTATGTAGTTACAGTAATCATGATATATATAATTAAATAAATACTAAATAAATTGACTAGTGAATATATCGAACAATGGAAAAATACGCTTGAACTTGATTCATTTATACAAGTTATTTTTTTTTAGTTTATTTATACAAGTTTTACTCATACTTAATCCAAGTATAGCTTTATACACCAATCGAATTAAATTTTTAATAAATCAAACGATTAAATACTTTATTTATTTAAACTATATGTCGTATCAACTTGAGTATGCAAATGTTATTTAGTTGCAAATAGTTAGTTAGCTTTGTGATTTATTATTATACATGGGGAAAGTAACTCCTGATTGAGCCCTCGAGAACTATGTGTTCCACTGTATTAGACTGTGGAACCTACGCTCACCCAACTCTCAACTAAAATTGCAACTGTAATTGTGATTGCCAAATAATTGTGCATTATTTGAACAAATATACATATAATAGTTCCATGTTTTTTTTTTGAAAGAGTGGTTGATTGTCATTGACTATTTAAATTTTATATCTTCTCTGAAATGTTTTTTCGAAAACAAACATCTAAGTGTTATATTAATGTGCGGATAAAATCGTTGCCACAAAAAAGTACCTATAGTTCTATTAGAATACATATCCGACCAAGATACGTCATGTCAATCTATAAACAGACTTCTGTGATTAACAAGACCATGTAGTAGGACAAAACTCTTAGCTATAAACTTACAAAGAGACTCAACTATGAAGCAATGTATAACCCCATGGCCTCAGTAGAGTTTCGTGCTCCCCACCCCCTAGGCCAAGCCC
>JAYMSW010001257.1:0-17266 GCA_036897725.1 Erodium texanum | reverse complement strand
ATGTATATCGATTGGTGATATATAATATTGATAGAGATCGTTTTCCTTCAGAAAAAAGAAAGAGAGAGAGACTCTAGTGTCATGTATGTTATCGACTGTTAACTTATTAATATAAACAAGGTTTTATATAAAAAAGTATTTTTATTATTATTTCATAATCACTTTTAAAATAATATCTTATTTTTGTAGAGTTAATTTATCATGTCAACAACTTAGCCATTTTTTTTTTCTTATTCTGAAAGACAACTTAGCCTTTATGGGAGATAAGAACCGGTGATAGACTCGTTGCTAGCCTGTCAGTTCCGGTGCTAGCTTCCAGCCGGCTGCGGAACCAGATCTATCACCAAAGCCACGACACACGGACCAACGACGGCACAATTGCCGAGGCGACCGCAGGCCACGCGGCAACGCCTGTTAAGCTCAGGCGTGTAAGTGCTGGCAATCAACAAGGACCACTCAGCACTGATCGGACTAATCGACACCGCCACCGTTATTCTTCTTTTCGGCCTGCGTCGTTACCAGGACTATCATGCGGGTCTACTTCCACCAATGTGACAAGCCCAACACGGAAACTAGGGCGTGCCACCGTTGGAGTTGCTCTTATACATCTACCTTATTGTCAAAGTTGACCTCTAATATTTTAATTATTTCATTAGTTAAATTGTGTCCACATATACCTATGTGATAACTCATAAGAGGAAGAGGAGAATTGGCAATTGGAGTTGGGAAGTAATTACTAATTAGGAAGAGGTATGGGCTTGAACTCAAGTTGTGATACCATATGGCCCGAGTCTGAGCAAGCCCATCCAACTGTTAAATGGCCCGTATCATCATTTATGTTCTTTTATATCTTCCCAATATATTTCTTATATATATGTTTTTAGTAGTGCCAATTAATGTATAATTTGATACCTTGCTTAGGGTTATGGTATGTGCTTTTTCATCCATAAAATAAGCACCTCACTCCTATCTTTCTACCCTTCCCATGGATTCAAGATGGAAGGTTAAGAGAATTGGTGGCATTTGTGTAAATATGATTTATATATAAAGTGATGATTTATAGATTTAAATATATAATCTATATTGTTTTTAAAGATTATTCTTCACCACTTTAACCCAAAAAAAAATGTAGAACACAAAAGGTTATGAGATAAAAGAATATAACACTCTTTCGAATGGTCTTTAGCACAACAAGCAACATCCACACAACCTGATATCATGAAGAATCCCAACCATGTATACTAGGATACTATGGTGTTATGCTTTATGAAGCTTCTAATTGAAATATTTGAATATTATGAAATAATATATTAATATAATCCGCTATTGTTACACTCATTTTCTCAAGTATATTCAATGCGTAACTTCAATAGTACGAACTTATTAAATTTTTTTGAAGGGGAACTTACTAATTACTTACTTCAACATTATTACTAGTTTTTTTTTTACTATACATACACATTTATTACAAAAGTAAAATATAATGTACATGTCGATATTGTTATATTTCATTTGGTTCTACTGTTTCTAAAGTACGGTTTGTGGGTTTTTTTTTTTTGCAAGAAAGGTTTGTGGTCAAAGTCAAGGACAGATCATTCAAGTCTAATTTAATTAAGAGACTTATATAATATATGTTTTACGGTTTAATCAACTGTAATGAATTTGTAAATTTTGACAATACTATGAGACATGAAGGATTGAAGAAGTAGAGATTAAAGAGATAGATGGAAAATAACTTGTTTTAAGGGTTTTTTGTCTTAACAACTAAAATAAGCATAATTTTCCAATTTTTAATTATAGTAACATAAAAAATAAATATCATTGATTAAGAAGCATATATTATCAAATTTCCATTTTAAATTTACATAAATCAACTTTGATATAAAAATAAATAAGTGAACTAGTGTAGTGGATACTAACCATATATACGGTTAGAATAAATAAATATATGAATTAAAGAATATATATAACATGGGGGAAAATCCTGTAATAGGGATTTTTTTTGTGACCTTATCCCGTTATCCCTCTAAACCCTTTGATTTTTGTTAAAAATATAGTTTGGTAATCGAGCAAAAAATAGATCATTAATTAAGAAAGAAGGAAGAATTAGTATGTGTTTTAATGAAATAAAGACAAGAAATTATTGTTCAAACATTTTAGAGTCACTAATATCTACCCAAAAATGTAGAAAAAATATAGTTGCACTAAAAAAAGCTTTAGAATCAAATAAGCTAATTTCTATTTCAAATAATGCAACCAAAACACATTAAATTATTCGTTTCAAATATATTCTTGATATCAAATTTATTTCATTTAATTAAAGGTATTTTTCTTCTTTCATTTAGTCAAAATGAAAATAATAATGAGTTACCTTCTTACTAATTAATAACAATAACATTTATTTTTGGATAAATAAAATAGCCTTGTTTATTTAATTGTAAAAACACTCACTTAATTAACAAACAATTGGAAGTATGACCTTTACCTAAAAATCATAATTTATTTAATATTAGTATAAATATAAACAATTATATTTTAGCCATTTTCATTTTTATTTTGGTAAATCTTCTTCTACGGTTCTTCCTATTACCCGATCACCGAGCCCAACCCTAACGACCAGCCATAGCAGAGGGGTGTGCGCACCACGCACCACCGCGCGCGATAGTAACCCCCGCCATTAAATACTGTTAACACCGTTTATTTCTACTGATTTTTTTCATTTTTATTATTAATTTTTTGCTCCGTTTTTCCCTCTTCTTCGGCGAGCTACGATTTCTCCGGTTCTCCGCCACCGATCTGCCGGAGCAACTCGACCTAGTCACTCAGTCACCGATCCGGTCACACCCGTTCCGCCCCCCCCCGGAATCCTCATTTCGTTTCCCACCCCCCCAGCCACTACAAATCTTGCTGTTTAAAAATTGGGTTTTTTTGTATTGTTTCTACAGTACACTGAGATTTACAATCAGGTCTTATCTTGATTTGCTCGAGCTTCCAAGTACACGTGGCGATCTGGGTCGGCTTCACTCCCACTGCTCTGCTCAAATCTCAGTGAGCTCTCTTTTTTAACCCTTATCTGTTTTTTGTGGCTCAGCTTATAATTGTTTACTGATTTGTGGGTGTTAATGCTAATTTTTATGAGGGTTTTCGAGTTATTGGATTTCGATCTCTGTGCATTTTGTTTTAGCTGGGCTGCTACTAGAATTTGGTCTCTTGATTCAGAGCTTTTAGCTATATCTTTTGTTTTGTGGGTTCTTCTTCATGCCGGTTCCTTTTTTTTTAGTTCGGATCTGAATCTCTGTTTGGTTGCTGAGAAAACTATGGAAAGTGAAAGCACTGGGAAATTGAAGTTTTTTGTACTTGGTTGCTTTGTGTTCAAGGAAATGATAGGGACAACTCCATCAAATCATTGTAGATTTCTCAGCTGAGCTGGTTCCACTGAGATTTCAGCTAGATTTGGAGAACTTGGTTGATTTTATCTTCTTCTTCCTTTTTTATTTTATTTTTACTCTTGGTAAATTTTGGGTGTTCTGTGAAATGGGTTGCTGTTTTCAACTTGGCCTTCCCTGATTGCTTCGAAAATTGAAAATGAGAACTTTGGAAGTAGGTTGGTTAGCTTTTGCCAATGTGTTTCCGGTGAAGTATTTAATGGATCCAAACTTCTAAATGTATGAACTATTTAATGGATCCTACCTTCTAATTGTTTCATTGTCCTCCCTAACCTTTAAATGTAAGATTTAGCAAATCCTTTTTGTTAGTTGCTTGTTCTTCACTGCACTGTCAGCAATTGAATGTACCATAAGATACGGACTGCATACAGAAACAATTTGATTTATGCATTTGTCAACTTTGTTATTGACACCCTTTCAGTGAGTGTTGACTTGGTCAAAGAATGCTTTGCTTGGCTACAGAGTGTCATCTTGATGAATGTAAGGTAATGTTGGTTGGGGAATTATTTTAAGTAAACTTCCTTTCCTACTATTTGCAGACATGAGGAGCTGGTTATGTATGAGAATTTGGACCTTTCCACGGTTGTGTATGTCTGGTTGGTCAGAACTTCCTTAAGAGTTTGGTGTTGATTTAGTTCACATTTCTGCATGGAATCATACAAGGAGGACGCTCTTAGAGCTAAAGAGATAGCTGAGAAGCGGTTTGCTGAAAAAGACTTTGTGGGCGCAAAGAACTATGCATTAAAGGCAAAATCACTGTACCCAGAACTGGAAGGTGTATCCCAAATGGTTGCCACCTTTGATGTTTATGTTGCTTCAGAAGTCAAAGTTAACAGCTCAGTTGACTACTTTTCCATTCTTGGATTGAAGCCATCTGCTGATAAAGATGCAGTGAAGAAACAATATAGGAAGATGGCCGTGTTGCTTCACCCCGATAAGAACAAAAGTGTGGGAGCTGATGGTGCATTTAAACTTGTTTCAGAAGCATGGACTTTCTTGTCAGATAGTCTCAAGAGAAGCTCTTATGATAAGAGAAATAAACAGCGACCATCTGCAACTGCTCAGACAGATATGTCCTCCATTCATACTTCTGGAGTTACAGGTTACAACAGTTGCTCCAATTCATCAACCTCGCATGCCAGACTCGATACATTCTGGACTGTCTGTACGTCTTGTAAAGTTCAGTATGAGTATCTGAGGAAGTATGTGAACAAGAGACTTTCATGCAAGAACTGCCGTGGGACTTTCATCGCCGTGGAGACTGGTACAGCACCAGTCAATGGTTCTTTCCCTTATTGCCCTTGGTCTTATGTACAGGGTAATGGTTATGGAAGTCATGCCTATGATGGGGTTGCCTATGTTCCAACTAGTACCCCGTTTTATACAGGAAATGGGGTCTCTGGGTATCACTCTGGACATGGTTATGTCTCCAATGTGTCCTATCAATGGGGAGCTTCTGCTGGAATGGTTGGTCATAATGGATCATCTTCTGTATCTGCTGATGTTGTTTACCAGACCAATGGAGCGAAGGTCAAGCAAAGGGCCAATGGAAAGCGTTCTGTGAAACATGCACCTGCAAGTGTGGAATCAAATGTTTTTACCATCTTCAACGAATCTAAACCCAATGAACACGATAAGAGAAGGAAGGTTGTCACAGCATCTGGGTTGAGAAATGGGTATGAGAAACAGGAACCAAAGTCTGCCCCAGAAGCGACATTGCCTAACAGAAGTGCAATTGGGCAAGATCTTTCAAAATCAAATGAAGTTACAGCTAGACGTAGTAGCTCAGTTGCTCCAGCATTTGATGCTAGAAAGTTGTTGATTGACAAGGCAAGGACAGAAATCAGGAAGAAATTGGAAGAGATGAAGTGGGCTTCACCAACTATTGCAGTACCTCAGAAAAACATGAAGCTTGATGTTAACATGGGTCAAGTCAAAGAGTCTGGGGTGTTACCAGATTCTGTTGTATTATGTTTGCAAGATAGAAAACCAGTAGCGATAACTGTCCCTGATTCGGACTTCCATGATTTTGATAAGGATAGGTCTGAGGAAAGCTTCAAGCCAAAGCAGATATGGGCTGTGTATGATGATGAAGATGGCATGCCTCGGTTGTATTGTCTGATCAGGCAAATCATCTCAGTGAAGCCATTTAAGATGCATATCACATACCTGGGATCCAAAACCGATACTGAATTCGGGTTAGTGAACTGGTTGGATTCAGGATTCACCAAATCTTGTGGGCATTTCAGGGCAACAACTTCAGACATTGTTGAGCAAGTGAATATATTCTCGCACGTGCTGAGCAGGGAGAAAGCTGGGAGGGGAGGGTGTGTGAGGATATACCCAAACAGAGGTGACATATGGGCGGTGTACCGAAACTGGTCAGCTGATTGGGACAGGTCAACCCCAGATGAAGTGAGGCATCAGTATGAGATGGTGGAGGTTCTTGATGACTACTCTGAAGATCTTATGGGTGTTTGTGTGGCTCCGCTGGTGAAACTGGCTGGGTTCAAGACAGTGTACCAAAGGAACAGGAACGAGAGTGAAGTTAGATGGATTCCTAGGAGAGAGATGTTGAGGTTTTCCCACAGGGTGCCATCTTGGCTGCTCAAAGAAGCTGCTGACTTGCCTGAAGGCTGCTGGGATTTGGATCCGGCTGCCACACCAGACGAGCTTCTCCATGCTGCAAAGGGAGAAGAAGATGAAAATGAAGCAGCAGCAGTTGGCAAAAAAGTCTGAAAAGAAGATTGCTATGGCGTTTCATTTTTATACAGACAATTGTATTGTAGGTGTAACTGTACAAGTATTTCACACATGGTCTGAAGGCCATTTCCACTTTCAGACTCTCTGAAATGGCTTCTGTTCATTAGAACAATTTATGAGTTTATTGACCTTCTTCTTCTTCTTCTACTACTACTACTACTATATGTGCTTTTTGTGTCCGTAAGAGCTGTATAAAAAAGACCGAAGTCTAGGGAGCTGAAATTGCATTGAAACGGTGTCGTTTGACATTTTTGTATAACAGAACAAACCAAGCCCAAGAGAACAGAGGTTTTTTTTTCGCTGTTCCCATCGTGATCCGACATCGTTTAACTGTATATAAAATGGTGTCGGCGGAGACCATAAGAGTCAAACATTGTGGTTCGCGGAGAAAACTACGAGAAGGATCGAACGATGAATCCAGCTATGTGGCACAAAGTAGCTGCTCTCTCCGGTACTCTAGTGCTTGATTGCTTACGTAAATTCAATTCAATTCACATTATATATGTGTTGGTTGTGTATCTGAAGAAGCTAATTTATGATTAAATTGAATTGAATTGAACTGAACTGAAAAACAGGAGTTGCAGCTCTGAGTTTAGGCACATATGGTGCCCATGTCTTCAAGCCCAAAAACCCAACTTACAAAGAGGTCGATTTCAATTTCAATTTCACTAAAGCTTCTTCTTTTTTATTTGGAATATTGATTTGATTGTTAAAATGTTTGTGATTGTGGAGGGAAGGTTTGGCAAACAGCATCTCTGTATCATTTGGTTCACACAGCAGCCTTGATTTCTGCCCCCATCACCAAACACCCTAATATTGTCGGTCCTCCTTCCTTTTTTTCTTTCACTTCACTTTCCTGATTATATTTAAGCATAAATTTGTCTTCTTTTATTTGTTGGCTAATGCTTTTTTTTATTTCTGGGTTTCAGTTTGGAGGACTTTTGACTTCTGGAATTGTTTTGTTCTCTGGGACGTAAGTTCCATTTCATGTTTAATTATGCCTATTTTGATTTGTGCTTCCATTGGAAATACGAAAATTGCTTGAGATGGACGGAATTGATGCTTTCATTTTCATTTGTACTTGTTTGTTTTGTATAAGTTAATCGGGTTGTAACATCTCATAATTTGATGACCACTTGATATTGAAAAACATGTTTCTCACATCTCATAGATATGTATTGCTTGTAGTTGTAGGATTGAATAAATACAAATATGATTGTAATCACAAATGGAGGCAAATGTTGTGTTCTCAGTATCTGACTCACCAAATGTTTAATATAATAGTATTTGACGACGACCTACTTGATTTCTGTTCTACAGTTGGTTGGAGTGACACCCTCTATTACCAAGTATCACATGATCTTAACTCTTGAGTGAACATTTACTTATGTTAAGTGGTAGGAGATAGGATAAACGGAGATGAAATGGATGCAATAGTACTACTACTTTTAGCTCGCCAATTGCCTTCCTTGATAAATCTATCTTCAGATTAACTTGCACTTTTTTTTTTCAATCTGATCAAGATTGATTGCTTGTAATCTTGTGGAATTTGCAGGTGTTATACGGTGGCCTTGCTTGAAGACAGAAAGTACTCTACCCTAGCTCCTTTTGGTGGCTTTGCATTCATTGCTGCCTGGGCTAGCTTGCTCTTGTAGGATTTTTATGCATTCAAAGTGTAGTGTATGAGTGACTGAACTTGGATGGTCTTTGCCAGGCCTTGTTTTGGAGAATACCATATACTTGCTACTTGAAACTATATTTGTTATGGATGTCTTGCTCGGCTGTCATGAGAAAATAAAGACCAGCTTATTTGATTCAATAAAGATGTTTGACTGATTGACTCTTAACAACACAGTTTGTGTTTGTTGGTAAACATCCGAAATGGAAAAAAAAAAAATATTCATACTTTACTTGGATATATATGATATAGTTCATTACATATGAGAACTTGGGACACTATCCCCAAAACTATACATAATCAGCCTGTTATCAAACTAATCCCACAAAAATGACCTTTTTTGTGCAAAAGGTTGTCAAACTTTTTTCTTTTTTTTTTTTGACATGCAAACTATTTCTGGTTTATGTCCATCAAGAATGAGGCTATAGCATCAAACTAGCCAGACTCCAACTTCTGTATGACTGATATTTATTCAATCTAAAGAAGCTTCAAGCACTTCACTAATATTTTGTCAAGACCTACGAGCCTCTGATTCATACTTGGGCAAGGAGAATCTGCCATTTCTGTTATTGCCTTTGGCAGAAACTGGGAACTTGTTAATCATTGGTGCACACTCAGTTCCTGACAAAATGAAAAAACAATTTGGTAAATAAATGAAGGATTTGTAGTTCACTAGACATAGATATGCATGCTCTGTCCAGATCAGTTACCATTAGGAAATGGAAGAAGAATGTAGGTGTTGGGGCAAGGCCACGAGGGTTCTTGCTATAACGGGTTGATCAGAATGTAACAGTGATCAGTCCCACGCCTGTTAGTTCTTCTAGTGTATCAGCCAGACTCGAAGAAGCGTGCCACTGCAGAGTAAAGTTGTTCCTCCTCAAATGGCTTTGACACATACTCATCCATTCCACATTTCATGCATTCTTCGCTAGTTGCCTGAATCACATCCGCAGTCATAGCTAATATTGGTGTGTGCCAATGAGACACATTCCCAAACATCTCCATTGATACTTCCCCAGATGCAATCTTATTGTTGCTCTCACTCTCCACTGACCGGACTTGCCTTGTGGCCTCAAACCTGAGTAATCATGGACAAACAATATCATGTAATCATCGAGAAAGAAACCATCCCTACAATCTTACTAATACAAGAGAATGAGCAAGCTAATTTACCCATCCATTTCTGGCATTTGGAGATCCATGAAGCAAGCATCAAAATCATGAGGTGGCTTTAGCAAAGATAAAGCTGCTTTGCCACTCTCAACACATGTAACTATTGCTCCGTATTTCTTTAGAGCACCTTCAGCCACTCTTCTGTTAACTACATTGTCATCCACCACCAAGATTCGCTTTCCTCTCAGTAGAGTCCCGAGGGTTGATGGTTTTTTCCTATTTGCTAGTCGCTTCTTGCCAAGTGCATCATGGAAGCAAGAAATTATCACACTCGACCTAAGAGGCTTAGTCATCACATTATCCACCAAACCACTTGACTTGAGCTCCTTGCATTGAGTTTGGCTCATAGATGTAACCAAGAGAAATATCTTAGCAAGGCTTATTGCACCATTTCGCTTATGCAATTTCAGTGCATCATGGAATGCAAGACCCGCTTCCTTATCCCAAACATCTTTGTCTATAAGAACCATGCCCAAATCCGCTAACTCAGTGCATAGATAAGAAGTTGCAGATTGGAGGCAAGAGGCTATATTTACAGATATGCCCAACCTCTGAAGATGGTATCGAGTGACCTCAGCCCGGATACTTCTATTGTCTATCACCAATGCTGTCATCCCTCGGAACTCCGAAGCAGATGGGTCATAATGTTGCCACTTGTTATCAAGAGAACTCATTTCTCCTTTCCTAAGGACTCCGGTGAAGGAGAAAGTAGTGCCGATCCCGGTTTCACTAACAAACCCGATCTCCCCTCCCATGAGATCCACCAGGCGATTGCTGATGCTCAATCCTATTCCGGTCCCGCCATATGTTCTTGAAGTGGAACTGTCAGCCTGCATAAAAGGGGTGAAGATTCGGGCTTGTGCTTCCTCGGGAATTCCTACACCTGTATCCTCAACACTTACTAGTAACTTAATCATGTCATGTTTATCCTTTTTATCTGCACTATCTGTCTTCCTAAATTCCTCCCAGCTTTTCCATCTGTCTACCACTGGAAACCCGCTCAATGTATTGTAACTTTTGTCAGTAGAGTCTTGAACTAAGTGCAAGCCCCGTGTTAATACTTTGTCCTTCACATTAGCGGGTCTCCACACTTGATCTGACAAATGGACCGTCACAAAAATATGCCCCTTGTCATTTGTGAACTGCAATTTAACCATTCATACCAAAAGTTTAAGCAACCTGATATGGTTTATAAACCAATGTCATGCATATAATCATCTGCTTGGCCTGATTTATAGCAAAAGCTGAATGTTTGGGAAGGGGTAATTACAGTCTACTACCCTGTACTTCAAATCGTATCAATTACCTCAATGAACTCTGTTTTTGTTTCAATTTATCCTAGTTTGAGATTTAATGACAAAAATGCCCCTTTTATATAAGAAAAACCAAATTAATTAAAAACTAACTTGAAACTAAAAAAATATATATAAAGGATCAACTCCATAGTCATCTCAGTTTAAAATTTGTATTTTTTATATAACTTTTCATATTTTTTTCAAGTTTTAGGGCACTTTTGTCATTAAAACTCAAATAAAGGATAAATTGAAACAAAAAGAAAGTTCACCGGGTGAATTAACATAATTTAAAGTACTGGGTAGTGAATTAAAAATCGTTCGAAGTACAGGGTAGTGAACTGTGACTACCCCTTTGGACAATAATGAAATTGGATACGAGAAATATGAGGAACCTTGATTGAGTTTCCAACGAGATTGGTTATGATTTGGCGGAACCGTCCAGGGTCACCAATAACAACTTCAGGCACTTCATTGGAGACGTAAACAGCCAACTTCTCTCACCATAGATACATCATCAAACAAGGTTATGTTATGTTAGATTAGATTATATGTACAACATTAATAGGAAAAAAAAGGAGAGTGAGGAATGAGTTAACTTGCATTTTACCTCGATTCCCTTTTCATTAGATTTTCCCGAGAAAAGTGATAGAACATTGTCAAGGACAGAGCGAAGATCAAAAGGCACAGCTTCAAGCTCAAGCCTGCCAGATTCAATTTTAGCTTGATCAAGAACCTCGTTTATCAGTGATATAAGATCTTTCCCACTGGCATGAGCAGTCTGTGCGTAGTCCTGTTGGTTTGCATCAAGATCCGTGTCCATCAGCATTTGCAGCATACCTGGAACAGGATCAGAAGAAAAAAATATACTTAATTATCTACTAACCCAGATTCAAATAGAGTTAATGTAGCTGTTAGAGCTCTCCGTCACCTAAAACACCATTCATTGGGGTTCTGATCTCATGAGAAACTGTGGCAAGAAACTGCAAAAGAAAATGCTGAGTATCAACAAGATGCAAAAGAAGTGACGGACTATCAAATAATATCGTATTCTAAGCCAATGACTAACCTGAGATTTTGACACATCAGCAGCTTCAGCACGAACTTTGAGCTCCTCCATCTTGCGGCAATCATTCTCAACTTTTGCAATTCGACTTATAGCTGCATAAGAGATTTGAGCAGCAAGCAAAATAATAACCAGGACTCCAACTGATGAGTTTATAGCCGTCCAAGGTAAAGGAGGTTTTTGTTTAAACCTGCGAAGACAAACACCTTGAGCATGAGAAAAACAAGGTAGCTAACATGCAATGCATCTCATGCTTTCCTACTAACCTGCAATGCATCTCATGCTTTCGAACTGGATCCCCAAAATCAAGGTAGCTAACATGCAACAACCCGGTATCGGTGACATCACTACCATACATATTGATAGGATCAGATAGATTCGTTGTATCATAAACATTCACAACAATGGTTTGTTTGCTGGCAAGTTGGTGCAGAAGCTTCTCCACTAGTGACGGGACATCATAGGATGCGCCTAGATATCTTTTAGAAAACAAAAATAAGAAATAATACTTCACCTTGATGAAATAAAATTGATAATACCCTATGGGGGAATCGAAAAATTTGATTTTTTTTTTACCCCATGGTAGCTTCATTGCGTTGCTCTGGTGTAGCATCTGGAGGAAGATCCATGCTATAAACAGCAAATGTGAGTACAACACCCAGGTGATTTGATTTCAGAAGCTTAAAAGGAGATGTCAGTACTCCCTTTCCAGATACTCTTGCTCTCACAATATTCTCACGGTCTTCCTATAAACAAGTGTATTCAACCAGTTATGTTGCTAGCAAATTAAGTTCAAAAAATGAGGAAGCTTCCATAGCTGAAGTAGCACACCTTTCCAGACATCATGTCAATTGAGACTATATGTGAAACAGTTTCTTGAGAAAATATAACAGGCGCATATTCATCTTGAATTGGGGCAGGATCCAAGTTTTCTGGGATACAATCTTGGAGTGAAGTCTGTTCCTCGGTCGCCATTTTCTTGATTCTCCAGCCACGCTGCTGCTCAAATTGGGCCCTGTCTGAGTGGACAACTTTTACAGCATAAGCAACCCCACTGGTCAGTGGTCTTTCAAAAGAAGTTCTCTCGGTATATTCACCAAATGTTTTCTGCAGAGACAAAGAAGAGTTCAATTTCATCTAAACTCTGCTGATACTTAAGTCTAAGGAGACACTAATTGGGGTTATACAACATTACCTGATCAATAGCAGAAGGCTGTTTACCATGGTGAAATGAGGAGACGAGAATTGCCAAGGCATGAACATGGTTCAAGCTCACATTAAACTGATCCTGTAACATTCGGGCTCGCTCATCGCACATGCTAGCAAGTGTCTCTTTCCTTGTCAGGTTATGTTTCCAATAGAAGTGAATAAATAACCACATAGACACGATAATCCCAACTATCACAAACAATATGGGAACTTTCATCCTCCAATTTCCACCACCTATAGGAGGACTTGGCTGTTGCTTGTGTTGTTGTGGTTCTTGCTTAGACAGCTTCCTCTTTCTCTCTTTCCAAAACTTACAATAAAAACTAATAATTTTGTATCCGATAACTGCTCCTACAAGAACCCACCAGCAAATCTTTCCCAGAGTAAAGAAACAGAAACAAACAATACAACAATGCTCTTCCGCAGAGTTTCCTACTGGTTCAAGCTCCCTGTCCAAATGCTCGTGTTTGATTGGGCACTCTTGCTTCTCCAAAGAGAGCAGCTTTGGGGCAGAGGCAAGAACATTATAGAGTGGCATTTCAGGATCTGTTCCTTTGGTCCATTTGAGGGATGATGATATCTGCAATGATGCATGCTAATAATAAGTGAGATGAAATTCAAAAATAAATCATAAAGTTGTCATCTTTTCATAAAAGCTACAAGCACTTCCTGCACAAGAATTTCTTAAACTTTATCTAAATAAGAGAAGAAAATCATATCTGAAGGAACAATCACATATACTTTTTGTATTGCCCTTTCTTTTTCCTTCTTAGAAAGACCTAACCTTAACTTTCTTTGGTGGTCAATGTCTAGAAGATTAACACCTTAACATATTAGTACTATACAACATCTAAACAACCGAAACTAACATCATTTTTCAACAGTTATTTTATTACTTTCTTCTTATGCATGACTTAAGTTAAACATGCTTCCAGATTTCTGAAACATATGTGAGATAAACGTAATACAGAATTAAAGTGCAAAAAAGCATTAATTTTCCATCACAACCCCATGACATGCTAACCGTTAGCTCATAATGCAGGTGCAATTGTATCGTTCAAGTCAATTTAGTTGGCCAAGAATGAAAATTCCAGTAAAGCATCATCCTTTACAAAACTAAACAGTAACAGATGAATTTAAGAAATAACAACCTCTTTGTTTCAGGTCTTTATATTTTCCCCCCACCATCTATAATACTTATCAACTTTCACTAGGCAATAATTAGGAAAAATTGGTCAAGGAACATTAGGTAGATCAAGTTCTAGAAAAGAGAAAAGAAAAGCTGGTAATTGAACAAAGCTACCACTTCCTTCTCCTTAGTCGCTATCCATGTTTGGCCAACTTATTTAACCAAAAACAGATACTCATTCGAACAAGCACCAAATATCATGACTCACTACTTAAAGCTAAAAACCAAACAATTAACACTCAAGACAGTAAGGATCAGGAGATCCAAACACAAAAGTTTAGTATTTCAAAACACATCACCTGGTTCCTGCTGACATTGAAATGCTCTAGCAAGATTCGAGCATCTTCTTCGCAAGAGGTTGGGGTTATTCCTTGCCTTCCCACATCCCCATCACTGAAACTTGAAAAAACCCAAATGCTTCCGGTAATAAAAAGACCCAGAAGCAAAAGAACAAGAAACTTCCTCTCCCATTTTGTGAACCAATTGGGTCTCTTCAAGGGATCTCTTGCCTTCTTCAGCTTGAAATTGGTGGGCAATTTGCCATGAAACCCAGAAAGCCTGGAATTAAGAGACATCTTAACAATAACCCACCTGTGTATCTTCACAAAGAACCTAGAGAGCCTGAGAATGAAACCAAACACAGTAGCAAAACTCATCAAACCCACAACTCCAAGACAATCTCACAGTGGCAATTCAACAAACACCTTGGGGTTGCTCCAACCAAACCCAATCAGATTCTCTCAAAATCAATTCTTCTATCGAATTTAAAGAAAACCCAGCAAAAAATGCACAGAAAACGAAGAAAACAAAGTGGTCCAGCAGCTCCAACCTCCACTGCCGTCCACTTTATGTTTCAGTACCAAGTTTCCAGAGCGTGAATCATCGAGAAAAACTCATCATATCCTCACCAGTAGTGAAGAAACAGAAGAGGGGAAAGAAAGACAATGATGCCAAAGAAGTAGCTAAGGCCAAACCCAGATGTTCTTTTGGCAACCTGTAAGGGAATCATTAATGAGATAAGAAAAATAATTGACCTTTTTCCATATCCGGCACTGTTGCTCCCCACAGCTCTGCAGCAGCCGAAAGAAGCATCAAGATTGCAACTTTATCGTCAAACAACAAACACAAAGAGAATCCAAATCAACCCAACTGGAATCGAGGACCAGGAACCTCTTTCTTCTTCAAATCTCTCATTGTCCAAGTAAGTAACTCATTTGTTGCTAGCTATGCTACATACACACATTTTAAACCTACGCACATTATTTAATGGCTATATTAATAAATAATATGTTCTTGGGTTGGTCCCTCTCTTTTGGTTTGCTTTTGTAAGGTTGAAAGAGACTGCACCGTTGAGCGTTTAAAGACAGTGGCATTTGCTTCTCTCTGCTGCTCTTCAGATTAGATATACAGAGACAGAGACAGAGACCAGTAACTATTTTCTATTACAGAGAAACAGACATTGGGAAGAACAGATTTATAGTTCGGTTGTGATTGGGAACTAGAGAGACATCTACATCCACTCGGTCACTATTATTGTCCACTCACAAACTAATTCAATTTGTTTATTTTAAATATTAATCTCTTATTTCTTTTAGGGCTAGTTGCTAACGTACGCATGGAAGAAGAGATTCTTGATTCGGGCCCTGTGCACAGTAATGGTGGCAAGTCGGATTTGGAACAGGGGTTGTAATTTTTATCACAAGTTTGAATTTTGTTGACATTATGTAAATATAATTTATATCATAACATTATTTTAAGGATTGGTTAAAAGGGCTACAGAAAATTAAAGTGGCATGAAACGAACCTGTTGCATCATTGCCGTGATTAGTTTGACCATGATTAGGATTATTTTAAGATTAGGACATGCTTATATGCTCTTCAAAACAAAAATCACATGCAAACCCTTAGGTTATTGATATCTTAGCTATAACATAATGTTATAGTACCGTTTTAATCATTATATCAAGCTTATCTTTTCGAAAAGGTTAAGGACAAACCTTGGTGGACTCCCATTGGCAACACATATGAATAGTATACATATGTATTTTTTTTTTTGTGGGAATTTAAAACAATCTTCTACAGGTTATTTCATAACAATCTTGTCAGTACTTTTTATTTATAACTCAATTTAAAAATAATTAATGTTAATAAAACATGTCAACAAAGTTGTTGATGGATTGAGTTAACTTAACGACAATGGTTACTTAGACTCACTTTAAAACTTACTAGATCATCTAACAAATTTAAATGATGATTTATCAGATTTTAAGAAGTAATTTATTAGGATTTTTGTTTACCAAACATTTTTTGTTGTTGTTATCTATTTCAATTGGTAATACTAAAATAAATAAATGTCCTTGGACTAACATGAATGGGATTATATGTGTTTGGTGAGGATGAATGATGATGATAAACATATACTCAAAACAAATAATCATGACCATCCATCTTATGTCATGCATGGCCAATTGGGCTATACATGGATGGAAAGTATGACATGATTGGGTCCATGGCTATACATGCTTCTTTATTGTATTTGTCAAAATAAGTGAAGAAATTTCCAAGATCATGCATGAGAAATGCCTATTGCATTGGCCATATTAAGCAACACCAATTACATCTTGTCTTTTGTTTGCCATCCCACAATCAAGATTTCTTTATTCATTCAAGACATTTATATAACCTAACTAACCACTTCAATTGCAATATTTTCATGTTATGTTATGTTACCTTGTTTTAGAGCTTGACTTACATAAATAAGATGTAATACTACATATCATCATTTTTTTTGCATTTGGTCCGAGGTAAAAAAGGAAAAAAGCGAGAGAGCTTCTTCGTCTATCGAAGAACAACGAATTGATCGATGGAACTTTATGTACCGTTATGTTTTTCTTTTTTTCTATCAGCAAGTTCCATTTGTTTGAAATTTTTTCCTTCATATTGAACTACTTGCGTAATCAAATAATGTTCCACAAGATCTCATATCAGGCATCAACTATATATATATATACTATTTATAAAAAACTTTCTTATATTGTAAACTTTCTTACGTTGTAAACCACTAGATTAGAATTGATCCGATAGTTAGTATAATTTATTAATAAATATAATAACAAAAACAAAAGAGCAAAAAAGGTAACAAGTTAAAACAATCCAAAAAAAAAGACTCACGCGCTGCCATTTCAATTGTTGGCGAAAATAATTCTCCATAAAGCAAAGAATTTAAACATAATCTTATAACTAATTCATGATTAGAAAACAAGAGTTTAACCATCACACAACTCCATTGATACACATCTAAACCAATTGAAATCATGAAATGGTAATATTTGCTAACTTTATTAACAATAACCACAATTCAAATTATAGAAAAATACCGCAGAATCTAGATGATCGAATTAGAACAATTAGAACAAAGTTCAATAATTAGAACTCTTGTATTAATTAATT